>JAMKCH010022414.1:0-20460 GCA_023653785.1 Ophioderma brevispina | reverse complement strand
GTTGCGGATAATGTCGAGACGAATCATGTGACAGAATATTGGCCCCAGGGGTCATGTGTAAGATATGCAAATGAGCTAATTAATATGCAAAAATGCTATAAATCATCAACCAAAGTAGATATGTGTCAAATGTGTTCACAAGAACCACTGGAAAAGGCTCTATTACTTAGGTGCACAATATGGGGTCAAAGGTCAAAATGGGGTCATCTGGGGTCAAATATAAAAGAAGCTTAATTGACCTATTTAGCTATGCCATCTTGTAGGCACCAATGAAAAGTGAAAAAGAGTCCACAGTGACCCACTCTGTGAGCCATCGTTAAGGGGTCAAATGTCAAAATGAAACTCGGGCTTAGTATCCTGGAGCCGTCTAGTTACACCTTGTCGTTGATTTCCCCAAGGCATCATCGAATATAAAATGATCCTAGACATCCATGAACATCGTCAGGCATTTAGTTTGTTGAGATAGTTTAGCAAAGCAAAGATCATAATAAAATATTTTCCTTTTCCCAAAATGGAGTCACGATAGCATTGCCACGTGGGTCTCGCTTTGTGAGTAGTTGCTAAGACATGTGTGACCTTTTTAACACAGTTGTAATGCACAACACTCCGAAGTTCTAATATTGTTTGCACAATGGGAATTTGACCTCGGCGAGTCGAGAAACATTTGCTCAATGGTCCGACAACTCGTTCGTTTTTGTTATTTGTTACCAGCGAAAATTGGCATTGTCCTGCCGATTTTAATTATACACTGGGAGAGCCCAGAGGCTTGTTACACATGGCAACATCGATACACATTTTGTGACATGCAGTAGGTGAAAAATTATACGCGTTTGGCAACTCGCACTTCCAAAATGCAATGGGTAGGGGAGGTAGCAACACTTCCGCCCGGGGGGGGCCACTCAACCTATATCTGTTGTCATCCGCGAGCAGAAAAACGCGGGAAAGGGTAGGGTTTTCACACCGCGGCGCGGACCGCACGGACCACGAAAAGGGTCACAAAACCAAGCAAAATGACCAAAAAGGGCATCATTTTTGCACTCATCAAGTCAGCGTTTAGGGTAGCCAATGGCGGATCCGGCCCCTCCTTACCGAAAAAATATAAATGCGACAATAACACTTACTTAGGTAGACAAAAATCCTTTGTAACTCATGATATTAGCCAAATTTTCCGCGTTAAAGGAATCACAGAGACCAGATTCAGTGCAGGGCAAAGCAAATTGAAGGAATTTCAGATTTTGTGAACATTTGCTAGTGCCGCTTTAAGGGTATGCTTTTAGGGTTTATCCGTGATAAGGGGTAGTCTGAATGAAGGAAAGATATCCGCGTTTAGGGTCAGATCTGAAAGGTCCTGCTTGAGGATGACAACACGGGAAAGTATGTAAGTGCCCCCCCCGGGCACTTCCGTTTCCTGTTTTTACTGGCGGCAAGTTTGAATGGTAGGTGGAGGCATGATTTTCCAAAACTTTTCTTTCAAAAATCTTCACTATTTCTATTCTGAGAGATGTCGTTGACATGTCATATTAACAGGGATAGTAATATCTATCCAGGGAACACCAATTTGTTATTTTATGAAATTAATTTTGAAATTTTGATTTATTCTATAAACATGCTATTGGAGCTCATCCTGTGCTGAAAAAGAAGTCATTTTAAGGACACATTTTTCACTATAACTTTGTTATTTCTAGTCCTAGTTAAGTAAGCAACCTCTCCTACTACTACAAAAGTTCTTTCTTACCAATATCATTTTGAATTTTGTTGATAATTTTTTTTTCTGATCGTTCCTAGCCTAGGTTAATTGGCAAGTTAAACAAAGATCATACCTTTTTTTGTTTAATACTAGCAACAGGCAACTTGCAAATGGGTGGGAATGTAGATCAGCTTTACATCAATCACATGAATGCAGTCTCACAGTTTGATGCTTGGTTCTATATGCTTGATTGAATCCTTGCAGCTCTGCTTGAATGTACCAGCTAGGAAGGAAGTGCAGAAAATGGCATCATCAGCCATGGGATGCAAGTAAAACAAGCTTGTCACCCAAATACTGCCCTCATGTGGGTCAGTTCCAAAAAAATCACTTAAGCGCAGCAAAGGGCCACGCATGGCCAAAACATATAGCCCAATTTTTCACTTGTCATATATCACATATGAGGGTGCTATTTTTACTAAAAATTGCCACTGTTGGTCCGATTTTTAACTACATGACCTGTATTTAATTTTAATATTTTTTTTATTTTAAAGGGGCATTTCGTGATCCACAACCTCGTCCCCCCGACTTACCTAAAAAAAAGTGAGATTTTTATATCATCTGAACTGTTAGCCTTAGTAATCCACGTGTACCTAATCTTACGTGCAAATTCGGCCGTAACTCGCAACTCGGGACTCGTAAATTTGCAATTTTGTATTTTCTGTACGTAAACGGACAAATTATAGCACAGTGGCCTATGGAACCGTGAGAAACAAGCTATTGCTCATAACACAAAAACCGGGATCAACTCAAATTTTGTGAATAGGCTTTTCTTAACAATATTGAATGAACAATGAATAAAACAGAAGGTGCTGGAATCACAAAATGTACCTTTAAATTTAAATTATCATTTTTGTAATTATTTTTTCTTGGAATAGGGCCAGAAAATTTTTACATTTGGTAATTGGACTGGGCATTTCTCTCTTTATTATGGAATCTTTCTTTGCCTTTGTTTTTTTGTTGTTTTTGTTTTTTTTTTCTCTTTTCTTTATTTCCATTTTATATTTCTATATTCTTTATTGTGGGCCGCCAGCTATAGCTGGCAGGACCACTTAGCAATCCGTTGTGCGTGTGGATGTGTGTGTGGATGTGTGTGTGGATGTGTGTGTGTATGTGTGTGTCACAAATTGTTAAGTTTTTTTTTAAATTGACCTCAATTGAAAAGTTTAACTTCAATTGGAACCAAACTTCTGTCATAGGTGCACAATGGGATCCCTCATATGTTGATGAGGTCAAAGGTCATGTTGAAAGGTCAAAGGTCATGTGAGGTCAAGTTGAAAAATGGGCTTAAAATGTAAAATTGATCTAAATTGAAAACTTGAAGTTCAATTGGAACCAAACTTTTGTCATAGGTGCACCATGCGATCCCTCATGTTGATGAGATCAAAGGTCACGTGCCAGGGTCAAAGGTCATGGGGCGGCCCACAGCTTATATTCTTTGAATATAGCGAGCGCGAAAGCCGAGAACCGCGAAATTCTAGTTATATCTATTTCACCAAAGTGGTCCTAAAAGGCTGTTTATGTGGTCCAGGACCTTTGATGTACAGCTGACGGCCAAAAAGTATTTGTGGTTATAAAAGATGAATCTTGTAGAGCTTCCATCATCATCTCAGAAATCATTTGATTTAATTCGCAAGAGAAAAGGATGCATATGGCATATCCTTGTACTTTAAAGGTGCATTTCGTGATTTTAGCACCTTCTGTTTTATTCATTGCTCACTAGATATCCTTGAGAAAAGCTTATTCTCAAAATTTGAGCTGATCCCGATCTTGCGGTTTTGTGTTATGAGCAATTGCTCGTTTCCCACGGTCCCATAGGCTACTGTGCTGTAATATATCTGTCCGTTTACGGACAGAATATACGAAATTGAGAATTTCTTACAGATGCGACTGAATTTGCATGTAAGATTTGGCACACGTGGATTACTAAAGCTAACGGTTCAGATGATATAAAAATCTCAACATTTTTTAGGTAAGTCGGGGGGACGAGGCTACTAATCACGAAATGCCCCTTTAATTAAAAAGGAGAAATGACCTACATCATAACAGCTTAGCGAGTAAAGTCAAGTTCAGTCGGTGGTACAAATAATCCAAATTAGTTGTCAAAAGTGTGTCGCCGTTGATATTTTTTGTTTAATTCTGCTTTTGTTAAAATGAGACTTTTCAGCTGTGAGGGAGTAAACTGTCCGGGATGAGGAAAGGTGGGGTGTCAGGGAGGGGAGGGGGACGGGCGAGGTGTCGGCGAGGGGTATGGGTGGGTTCATATTGCAGACTTGTTACATTGTAGTTGCATTTATCGCATGTTAGTGATCGCAGCATTCGGCAGGGACATTATTTTATGCATATCGCGTAAATACGAGTTCGCCTTGTTATTTCCCAGGCCTGAGGATAATGGGAAGGTTGTGGGCTGCTGAAATATGAGTAAATTCTCTAAATGCAAAGCCTCCATGCCTATTTCAATGATTTATGCAAAAAAATCTAATTTTTTGTGCCCCCTTTGAATGTAAGGGGACCCGCTAAATTGATTCAACCTTGTCTCATCAGATCAAAGTTTTAAAGCGGCACTGGCACATTTTCACAAAATATCAAATTTCTTCAGTTTTCTCTCAAATGATAGTCTAGGCCATTGGAAGGACAGAGATATATTTTACACATAAAAATAACACACCCCAAAACAAATAGAGACATTGATAGGAGGATAAAGACATCCAGGTAATTTGTAGGCCAACTTTTAAGTTTTCCATAACTTTAATCAACAAATGTGTATATTACATGAATATTTTTGACTCGTACTCACTGATATTAAAACCACAAAGGTTATAGACCAGTCAAACAGTGTGCATAGCGTGGGGAAACATGCATACGGCGTGCGTGTTCTTGTGTTAAACGCCATTTTCGTCGTCTGCTGAATTTAACGTCGCCGGCGATGTTAAAGGTGCAACGAGAGATTTTGAGGCACCCAAATATTGTGTCATAATAGTAATTTCATGTAGACTACACACTCAATAGATTCTCACCTTGTATTTTGCTACAGAAATGTCTTAAAAGAGAGAAAAAGGGCTATTCTGATTTGCTTATATTTCAATAGAAAACATAGGCTGAATTTTGTATTTGCTCCTATACGAAATTAGAAATTTCACAATTTTTGTACCAAAGAAACATTTCTCAGCTTAATCCTTTCAGATGGGTTTATTTCTTAGGCAAAGCTTTACATTAGGCCAAAAACCAGTACTTTCAATTTTTTTAGGGACACCTGATATGTGAAATCTCTCGTTGCACCTTTAAATTATAAAATCGTTCTGTTTACCCATAAGGAAGCTGATTTGGTCTTAATCATTTCGGGTGAGGGCTTTTGTATATAAAATCGATTTTTGAAAAATCTTGAGGGCGCACTATTTTTCAAATGTGCCAGTGTCTCTTTAATGGTGCAACAAGAGATTTTGTGGCAAGTACTCATATATTGTGTCATATGTAGTGATTCATATAGATAAGATCCGCAATAGATTTCTTACCTGACATGTCTTTGGTTACAGAATTGCCTTGAAAGTGAAAGCTGAATTTAGTATTTGCTCCTATACGAAATTAGAAATTTCACAATTTTTGTACCAAAGAAATATTTGTATGAAAAATATGCAAATATACTAATTAGAATTAATGAATATGCAAATAAAGCAGCCAAAAGCTATACACACCTCAGTCTATCACACTATCAAGTTCGAAGTAAATCTGGCATAGCATCTAGCCAGTAGAGCATTTCTGAAAAGGTTAACCGAATTGTTTGAAAATATCCAAATAAGCGACTTAATATTCATGAATATGCAAATAATACAGCCAAAAGCTACACATATTGTGGCACCTCACTCTATCACCCTACCAAGTATGATATAAAATTTGATCGATTAAACCGAAATTAATTGGTCGAGCTATGAGTTGCAAAATATTTTAAAACTCATAGCGAGACTAATTAATATTGGGCATAAATCATCCAGTTTTATTATGTTTTGGATCAGATATTTTCACACACTTGGACTCCTCAAAACATAATGAAATTGGGTTTAGCAATTTAGCCAGCAGAGCATTTCACAGAAGTTTAACCAAAATGCCTGAAAAATATGCAAATTAGCTAATTAAAATTCATGAATATGCAAATAATACAGCCAAAAGCTACACATATTGTGGCACCTCACTCTATCACCCTACCAAGTGTGATATAAAATTGGATCGATTAAGCCCAAATTAATTGGTCGAGCTACGAGTTGCAAAATATTGGGCGAGATGCAGTCTAGCCTTAATTGTTCAAGGCTGTCTGCTAAGAACTGACAAACTTGCTATTTTTTTTATTGACATTTATTCTCAATTAACATTGTGTTTGCAGGTTTGCAAACAGTGCTTTTGCATTGAAGGGGCTACCTTGTCTAGAGAAAGATTCAATAAAAAAAAATAAATTGGTATACTCCTTGGTGGTCTGTTGTGTACACTGGATCTAGGAGCCTGCTAGTCTGGGTATAAATCCACAAATACCTATTGTGGTCAGGTGCAGTGGCTATGCCTGAGTGGAATTTATTGAACTTGCTATTGGAAGGCTGCAAGCATGGAATATAGGCCAGGTGGAATTAAAGCCATCAAATTAGGTGCTTGATAAACTTTTTTGTGGGCCGCCAGCTATATAGTTCGTGGCCATATGTAAGGGGAACTGGTTCCCGTGGGCCTTTTGTGTTCTGTCATAGGTGCACAATGGGATCCCTCATATGTTGATGAGGTTAAAGGTCATGTTGAAAGGTCAAAGGTCATGTGAGGTCAAGTTGAAAAATGGGCTAAAAATGTAAAATTGATCTAAATTGAAAACTTTTGTCATAGGTGCACCATGCGATCCCTCATGTTGATGAGATCAAAGGTCACGTGCCAGGGTCAAAGGTCATGGGGCGGCCCACAGCTTATATTCTTTGAATATAGCGAGCACGAAAGCCGAGAACCACGAAATTCTAGTTTCTTCTGCCAGGCAGAAGATTAATCCTGAATTGACCAAACCCTCATGCAGTGGTATACAGTTCTTATTGTGTGTATACAGCCAATCCATTGTTTACACTTCTCAGCTGTTACTGATACTGGCTGTTGAGTTCAAGAGTCTCATATTTCCATGCATGGCCATGGTCAGTGATATACATACCCTACTTGCACCACTAGTGATAGTGACATTCCCTGCTTGCACTAAATGAGACTAGTGCTAACCTAAAGGTAGCTATGTAACAGTTTTTCTGATTGGTTGGGTCAGATTGCAAAATTTTGCTTGACAAATTAAACTGTAGAATGACTTCTATAGCCAATTTATTTCCAAAATAATACTTCCAATGTTATAATATACAATTGTGGTACAGAATTACATTGTTTGTATGTATATTTTAACACTGATAGCATGGAACCATTTCATTAAGCAGACTAATATTTCATGTGTGGTAAACAGGCACAACTTTTGTACAGCAATGTATGACAGATATTACTACACAATAGTGATTTGGCCTTTGCACTGGATAAGAAGTTCCTTTTAAAAGGGAAGTATGGTAACCTGAAGCTTGGTGTTCCATGCAATGCGATTTCTACTTCAAAATAATACCAGATGTATCAGAAAAAGTAACATGAAACTGAATGTCTTTTGTTTCACAATAAAGCTTGATCATTATGATTGATGTCTTGCATAGTATTCATTACAATATAGTGTTACAAAACTCAATTTGTTGTTTCATTTCACAAATTGTGCACTAAAATGCAGAAGATTGTCCTTTTTAAGGACTCGTCTTGTTTGCCATGGTATTGCTATTTCTTTAGTTTTAGGGAGGGGGAATATGCTCCACTCCTCGCATGATTTCTGCTTAATATGATCTGTGACATTATTTGTATCACACGTGTCAACCAGTGAATGAAGTTGGTAGAGTGCCTTGAACAAGGCTAGAATGCAGTCGAGCCCAATATTTTAAAACTCATAGCAAGAGAAATTAATATTGGGCTTAAATCATCCAATTTTATCATTATCATGTTTTGGATCCGATATTTTCACACACTTGGATTCCTCAAAACATGATAATGAAGTAAATCGGGTTTAGCCAGCAGAGCATTTCAAAAAAGGTTAACCGAAATGTCTGAAAAAATATGCAAATAAGCTAATTAAAATTCATGAATATGCAAATAATGCAGCCCAAAGCTACACATAATACTGCGGCACCTCACTCTATCATCCTATCAAGGATGGTAATATCTATTTTAAAACTTGGGAACTTGGTGAAATGATGGTATAAAACCAAGTTGCAAGTGGTTAGATTTGCCAACAGCAGTTGTAATCAGGAGCTATACAGTATTGTTATAGCTAGTTTTAATCTACAATAATGTTAGATTTATGCTTCACAAAGTACCAGGATTTATTATATTTTCAATTCCACATGAGCAGTGTGCTATAACTATTCTACTGTCGTCTTTGAAGCCGAAAGTGCTGGGAATCAAAATAGGATTCCAAATTGTGGACAGATAGAAATCGTGGCGATTATCTTGGACTGATATACTGTGGAATATTAGTGTCGTCGAGGAACTTATTCAACCTTGTCGTCTTGAACTGCTGGACAAAATTACCTTCAGGACTGAAAGATTCCCATGGAATATATTACCTGAAGATTTTTAAGTGTGACTTTGCATACTGTCATTTTGGAGTCTTCGCTGTGAGGACATATCAACATTGAACTACAACGCTACTTTAGTTGGAGACATAAATGAACTCTGAGTAAGATTAGAATTGTTAAGTGTAACTTTGAATTGTATAGATAAATGTTGTTTGGGGACATACAAATTCTTGAACCAAATAGATCTGATTCAAATCATTAAATCTGTTATATTATATAAAATTCAGATCGCTTGTGCACAAGGCTCATTTATTTGTGTTTGAAAGGTATTTCTGACCTTTGACGTCTACGAGACGTCATAACACTATCCAGTTACCAAATTGACAAACTGTGTAAAAATCTCAACATTTTTGGAAAAATTGGGGGCACTCTTCAAAAAATGTACTATTATGCTTTAAGATTTCAATTAGACCCCCATTGCGTGTAACATGTAAAATAATCTTTTTAATAGTGTATTACTGGGAATATTGCTTATGGGTAAATAAACAACACATTACAAGACACAGTATTAAAATCCGTCACCAGACGTATAGCCGATAAATTTTTAACAATTCAAACATTTTGTGAAGAATAATCACCCTATTTTTTATTTTTATTTCTTCTGGCTAATGTTCTTTTTTTTTTATTTTGCAATGTTTTTTCACCAAGATGGACTCTAAATATCATTATTCTACATGGCAAACGTCTTAATCGCTTATGATATACATGCAACTCCGATTATCTGTTGTATGATACCCCTACCCCTAATACCGTTTTTTTAGCTACTTTTTCATTTAGCATTTTTTACTCTTCAAGAAATAACACCTCCACATCACCGGACAAGAAAAGATAATTTTACAACAGCACTTTTCGGGCATTCAAAGATATATACCTGAACTGCCCATAGCTCCAATGGCAGTTGGTTGCAAAGCATGCATTTTATTATTAGGAAATTAATCCCACAGTATTTATCACTTTTTGCAATTGAGAAAAATTGAAGAATACTTCCAACAGTTCAGCAATCTGGGGATATCAACACTCCCTGTCTTTTAAAGCCATAAGACTACAATCCTCACAAAAAAGTACTTGGAACACCCCACGCTTTCTTAGTGCAATCAAGCGTGAGACTTTGCAGTGAGTGAATATAACCATTCTCCAAACTCCAAGGGAAAGCAGGAGCTGGGAGAATTGTTTTACCCTCCCCCTTTAGACAATGTTGAGACCCCTTCACAACACGATGAAACGTTGCCCTCTGAACAACATTGTACAGGGGAGCAGGGACATTTATTTACACCCAAATTCGCTGAAGTGTTCCAAGACTTTTGGCGAGGATTGCAGATAGTGAATCGGAAAATGTAATGAAATGGCTCTCATTGGAAATTTAGCTAATTCTAAGGAAAATAAGGTCAATTTGGTTGGCAGAAGCAGACATGCAAACTTTGGAATACAGCTTTCAGTATTCCAGACAACCAAAACATCTCCAAATGTGGTTGACCACCAGGGCCGTACGCAGGATTTTTTACGGGGGGTGCGGGTCTTTGAAAAAGTTGACTTTTTTTGGAAAATGGACCTAACCCCCCTAAAATGGTCCTTTTTTGAATGTTTTGAACATCTCATCACCAAAAAGTGGATTTTTTTGTCTTCTTTTCTCTAAATTTTGAACCTTTTTATCAAAAAATACATCGGTCCTCGGACCGCTTGTGTCGCCTGCCGTCGCGGTTAGTGAATGATAGGCCTAACATGACCTTTGACCTTGATACGTGACCTTGGACCTCAAACAAATGAGGGTTTGCTTGTAAACTCCATAAACCAAGTTTGGTTCCAATTGAACTTCAACTTTCAAATGTGGTCAATTTTACATTTTTCGCCTATCCTTACAAATTGACCTTATATGACCTTTGACCTTGGTATGTGACCTTTGACCTCATCAACAAATGAGGGATCCCATGTTGCACCTATGATTCAAGTTTGGTTTAAATCCATCAAAAGTATGAGGATATTACAGGCAAATGTTAACCCTTTTTCACAACAACAGACATCAACAGACATCAACAGTGGACAAAGTGATCCATGTGTCTTCCTGCCTCAGGGCAGGTGACACAAAAAGTGGACCTTTTCCCCTTTTTTTGGCGGGGGGGGGGGGGGGTGCGACCGCACCCCCCTGTGTACGGGCCTGTCGACCACATAAATACACACTCTCCTTGACTCCTATAGGCCAGCTTAGTATGTTTAAAAACAAATGGCTGGACCAATTTAATTTGTAATAAGATGTTTTTATGAAAATCGGACCATAATCGTTTCACCCACCTTAAAGTTTTAACAAGAGGTTGCATACTGAGGTTGCATACTGAATAAAAAATGTTATTGCTTCGCAGAGATTTCATGCAAATGCAGAATGTTTATGAGGATATTTCACAAAATCTAACATGAATACCTTAATATCATCACAAATTACTACTCACAAGCAATGTGTGTGCAAAAATTGTTCATTGTGCAACTATCTTGAACTAAGATACACTAAAATCTAGGAGATTGTCTCTAGTATTATAACAAAAATGTATCTCTGTCTTGGTAGTTCAAATAAAGAATGCCATACTATGTGAATAAAAAATAATTGTGCAAGGATTAAATATGATTTGACTTTTTGAAGGGAATCAGTATATCATAGAGCGTGTTTCTACTGCCGACACGGCAAAAAGCGGCTTTTTATTGCTGACCCGCTATGGACCTGGCTTTTTCCGCTATCTCGGCTGTTTCTATTGAAGGAACATACCGGTATTTGACATGCTCGACTGCACTTACCACTATCATGCTTTCGACAGAACCGGCCGAGGTCACAATTTTCCCCCTGTTCCATAGAAACCTCGTTCCTTTCCCTCGAGGTGTATTATACATGCACGTGTAGGCCTATTCCCTTCACGTTATCTATCATAACGTCTTAAGTTACTTTTTATTTTAATGGATGTACCACCAGGTAGGTGTAAAGCAAACTAAAAGAATGACTATGTGTTAATCATGAATATTATTGATATTGATTCACTTCTGAAATGAAAATAACAAAAACTGCTGATGATTTGAACGACGCGCGCAGCAGAAGAAGTGCATTACCAGCGTGGCCATTTCCTGCCCAACACGGCAAATACCGCTATCGGCTGTTTCTACTGGTGAAATAGCGGTACGCAACACGGCAAAAACCTTCTCAGAGCAGGTTTGATTTTGCCGTACCGCGTCGCGTTAAAATAGCGGGTCGGTCCGTTTCTACTGAGCTGGATAACGGATCGATACGTGTCCGACACAGTAAATTGCCTCAGTAGAAACACGCTCATAGATTTGTTGTTTTTAAAAAATACATCTAATCGAGGGTTGACAATCAGAAGGATGTAACTCAGCACTGAAGGAAATATTAAAGAATTTATTTAATTCTGCTTTTGAGAAATGTCATGTTTAATATTTTCTACTAAGAAAATCTATTCATTACTCAAAATGTAAACATCTCAGAAAACTTATATGGTACTGTAAGCAAACATAACTTTAGTAAATAAAGAACAATTTTTAATTATGAACAGCAGAATTAAAGAAATTCTTCAATATTTCTTTCAGTGCTGAGTTCCGTCCTTCTGATTGTCAACCCTCGTAATATACTTCATGTGTTGAAAAATTAAAGAAATCGACTAAAAATATGCTAGATTGGTTGGTTTTGTAAGCACACCCCCATTTTTCCTTATTCCTATGGGATTTACACCCTTGAACGTAATGTTTGTGAGAAATGTACAATATCATGATGGCTTATTGCAACAAATGTTACCTTTCCTTGCTATTTCACTACTGGATTAAAGACACTATCCGTGATTATCCCGAAAAGATCACAAAATATTGAAATTTGTAGGAATAACTTGAAAAGTGAAGGATTAGTCCGTAGGAACTCCCTATTAGTAAGTTTCCAACTGAAAAGATGACAGAAAAGGAAGAAAACAGCAATGTTCAGAGATATATCCCCATTCAATTAACAGGTGTAGTCATTGCCCGTTAAACGTACATTATGACTAAAATATCCGAGTTATCCTTATTAGGTTGCTTGGGGTCGCATGTCATGAACTGTTCCCTTAATATAGTGGATTTGTTTCATGGTTCGCCTATTTTTTCATGTAACTTCACTTATTTTGAGACTTCTACTAAGGCAAATACCTTGACTTTGGTAGCATTTGTTGCTTATCCCTTCTCTTGAAAAAAAACAGTTCCAGTATTAGAATGTATAATAAGAAAGTTATGGGATAAATAGTTACAGGTATGTCCACAGTGGACCCGCGGTTGAGGAGCCGGCGTTGAGGAGACCCATAGAGTTACACACAAAATTGTGAAAAAATGCATTACTTTGAAACTTATCACTTAAACATTTTTACATTCTAGAGCAGTCAAATTACACCCACATAAAGATAAAGGTTCACTCTTCCCATTAAAACTCACTTTCTTGAAAAAAAGTATAAAGTAGTTAGTAGATATGTTAATTAGGTGCAATTGATACCTCAATTTTGTCCTGCGCGCTGCATTTTCTCCTCTTGTCCTCCCATTTCCATTTTCTAATTAGTTCTTAACGTAAGTGTGTGCTCATAATTAAAATCAAATGAATTGTTAACTGATTTATGATAAGTGATGATAAATTTTATGATAAATGTTAATTAAAAACGGTAAATTAAGAAAATGAAAACTATAAACAGCGCATAAATAAAGAACAACATAATACCCCTGAAAATAATGTGTGCACCCATTCAAGCAAAATCCACAAAATTTTGCATCCTGCAAGCTGGTACTGCAGGGTACCATTACTACCTGCACATTGTGAAGAAAACATGTTGAAAAGTTTGTTAAGTATTAATGTGCTAGTTAAGTAGTTTAAAACAGTGTGTTAAGTAGTTTAACAGTGTACAGTAATAATGCAAGACCACCCTGGTATTGGAATTTGAGGACTTTTTACCCACCCTGTATACAAACACAAAAGACGTTAAGTCAATAATGATGTTTCCATGTACATTGCTAACATTGACTTGTTGTCATTCCCTTAATACAGACAATCAAATTTGGATTACTGTCAAGTATTTTGATGTACGCAGAAAATCTTCTTCAAATTTTTGAGCCACCCTGTAATCTGCAACATGGTAACTATATAAAAAATACAAGAAAGCATTGATTTAACATTACTCATTGAAAGTGATTTACAAACCTGAAATGTAAAAAACTCCTGCAGGAAAAATTTTTCATATTTAACACATGCATTTTATGGCATTTGCGATAGTATCTTTTTGATGCACCCTGTATTCGTACCTGATAGATTGCAAGCATTTTCTTACTTATTTCATTGAAATCCCTAGTAATGTTTAATTCAGAAATCATAGGTCCTTTTGGTCACTCCTCAAAATAAAAACTAGGGTGAAAGTATTGTTTAAAAATGAACCTTTCTTTCAAGTTACACCCTATATTATATTTGCACACCCTTATTCTTGGGTTCATTTGTGCATAAATGACATCCTTGGATGTATAAGCTTTCCACCATGTACAACTTTAGGTGTTGTTTAAGTTTAACACTTAAAGGGCTTGCTCTGTTGAATCAAATGGTGTTATTTCTCAGGTTTTTTGGTGGTGAAAAATTTTTTTAGGACGCATTTGTGACTATGACCTTTTAGACTTATTCACTTCAGGTACGTTAGGGTACCTATACTTGTTCTACAAATGCAAACATCTGTTTTTTGATGATTTGTTTTTAAAAATTTTTCTGATTTAGCAAATCCTGATATTGCCTTTAATCATTGAATCTATTTTTACCAATGAATCCAAGTGATGACCAATCCAAACAGCAACTCACCTGTTGTCCTATAAATTAGTGTTTTTTTTCATCATTTAGCATAACTTTTTGGGTGACTTCAGGTGGATGGCCGATTTAAGGTATGTAAAAGTTTTCATCGGTGCAGATTGACCTTCACCCGCAAACGCCCATCTGTAAAGTTTTGCGCCGATATTTTAATCCGTTTTGCTGTGAGAGTAAAAAGTATTTGTAAGCCCCCATAGAGTCACTGTTTAAAATTAATATTGGTCGACAAAAAAAAGAAAAAAAAAAAAAAAAAAAAAAAAAAAAAGAAAAAAAAAAAAAAAAAAAAAAAAAAATAAAAAAAAAAAAAAAAAAAAAAAAAAAACAAAAAAAAACAAATTGGTGTTCACATTTTCCTCGTAACTTCCAAGCAAACTTCCTTTAGTCCTAAGATTCACATGGTAAAATAGAAAACTAGTAGTCTTTTCTTCCCTGAAACCAAAAATTTGTCACTTCCTGTAAAACTGGGGCTTCTGGGGACGATGCTATTAGCGATCCGTGCCATGGGCCTTAATATGTATAAGCATACCAAGTTCATGCTTTTAGGCAAAATTGCAAATACTGCCTATTTTTCGTGCTTGGGACTTGCTATATGTATCTTTTCATGTCGTCCTTGTTGACCATCATGCATATATCTCTTTCACATACTGACATTTGTGAGGTTTTTTCACCTGTATGTCTCCTTTCATGCAGTGTCCCTTCAGCAAGCTTGAATAAATCTTTCACAATACTGACATTTGTGAGGTTTGCTTATAATTAGGGACTGACTATATGTGTCTTTTTTTCATGTTGTTTCTTTGACTAGCATTAACGAATCTCTTTTCACAGTGCTGGCATTTGTAAGGTTTTTCACCTTTATGTCTCATTTCATGCCCTTTCTTGTCAAAGCGTCCAGTTATTTCTTTTCACATACTGCACATTGTGAAGGTTTTTCACCTGTGTGTATCCTTTCATGTTTTTTTCTCTCACCGCAGTGAAAATCTCTTTTCACAGTGCTGGCATCTGTAAGGTTTTTCACCTGTCTGTCTATTTCATTCCGTTTCTTATCAATAGGAGTAAGAAAGCTCTTTTTTCACAATACTGACCATTTTGGTGAGGTGGCCATCTGTATGTGTCATTTCATGTCGTTTCCTTTGTCCACAGCCCTATAAATCTTTTCACAGTGCTGACATTTTGAGGTTTTCACATGTAATGTCTCATTTCATGTCGTTTCTTGTCAAGCAACTCCAATAAATTCCTTTTTACAATACTGACATTTGTTAGGTGGCCATCTGTATGGTCATTCATGTTGTTTTTTCTGACCATCAGTATAATCTCTTTTCAAAGTGCCTGAATTTGTGCGGTTTGCTTATAATTAGGGACTGATCCTATATTGTCTTTTTTTCATGTTGATTTCTTGTGACTAGCAGTAACACATCTCTTTT
Organism: Ophioderma brevispina; assembly: GCA_023653785.1. NCBI lineage: Eukaryota > Metazoa > Echinodermata > Ophiuroidea > Amphilepidida > Ophiodermatidae > Ophioderma > Ophioderma brevispina. The sequence continues at coordinate 4,788 of JAMKCH010022414.1, read as the reverse complement.
CAAGTGCTGGCATTTGTACGTCTTTCACCTGTATGTTCATTTCATGCCGTTTCTTGTCAAAAGCGTCAATGAATTTTCTTTTCACATAACCTGACATTTGTAGGTTTTTCACCTGTGTGTGTCCTTTCATGTTTTTTCCTTTCACCAGCATAACAATCTCCTTTCACAGTACTGACATTCGTGAGGTTTTTCACCTGTATGTCATCATTTCATGTCGTGTCCTTGTCAACAGCTCTAAATAACTTCTTTTTCACAATACTGACATTTGTAGGTGCCCATCTTGTGTGTGTCTTTTTCATGTTTCTTTTTCTGACCAGCAAGTACATATAATTGTGGGTGAATTTACCAATTGAGATCCATTCTCAGTATTATAACCATTGGGTTTGATTTTCTTCTCATGGTGCCGAATATGGAAGAGGTATCGTGGTACATTGTCAAATTGCTCATCTCTGCAGTATGGCACCATCAGTTGGCGTTTATTACTTTCCATTGATTCTTTCTGTTCCATATCTGAAAGTGAAAAGTTATGTAACAACTGTTAAAAAAATAACGGTAGAATACCGGAATCCTGCTGCCCGTATCGTAAAAGTAAATTTACTGTATAAATTAAGAGAGTCTTGAGCATTTCTAATGTGTTATTTCTTGTTGTTCTTCATCAAACATCGATAACCATCAAAGCTTCTCTTCACCCCCATCATAACGGCAAATTCATCATTACAGTTGCTGTTATTAAGTTTATAATACCAGCCGCTGGATTCCGGTATTTCATGGTATTTACTGTTAAATAACAAAACAGTGTACAGAGCATCCGGGAGTACTGATGAAATAGCATTCTATGTGGGGTAGCTTATGACCATGCTCATACGGGTGATTTAGGGCAGCTATGTGTCATCCTCCATGCTTGAAAGCCGAAGGGTGATTTTTAAACGATAGTGCTTTATGTCCTGATGTTTCAGTTTGGTTAGGTTCATATCTCCTTTTGAAAAGTTGCAGTCCGATTGAAACCCTGACCTCTATCATGGATAGCGGGTGCGATTCAAAAGTGAAACATTTTGTTTGGCATATTAGCAATGTCAAAGGCCCATCGTCACTGGGGCATCTACATTTCATCACTGTACTTTTAAATTTGAAATTTAATCAAAATACGGGAAAATTAAAGAGGTTTTTTTCACACAAAGGAATTTGTTATATATTTCAAAACAATCATTAAGAACAAATAAGGCAAAATTTTCCGAAAAAATAAATGAATCAAACAGAAGGAAATGTTGTGAATCATAAGTAAATCTAGTAAAAAATTTGCAGAGCATGTTATAACACAATATAAATGCATATTGTTTAAATATAGAAATGAATGATGCTGAATGCATGAATGAACGAATAATCCCAACTTCCTTTATTATTCTGTGACTACCTCAATGAGGGAAAAGGGAAGGGGATAAGGGGGGGGAGTGTCAAAGGGGGCAGGGGCCCAGGAGACAGGGCCATAGGGGCCAGGGAGGACGGCCAAAGAGGCAGGGGGGCCCAAGGGCAGGGGCAATGGGTCCAGGGGCAGGGAGAAGGGGTCCAGGGGCAGAGGGCCCAGGGGACAGGGGCCCAAGGGAGATCAAGGGTCAGGGGCCCAAGGGCCTCATGGGGCTGGGGGCCAACAGGGGCACATCACTGTGGCATAATTTTTTTTTGACAAAATATTAAGATTTTTCTTTCAAATACATGAAATATTCAAAATGGTACACAATTTGTATTATTTTGGGACGTCCCCGGACTGAGTCAATACAATGTTTTTCCCTGCTTAAACTGGCCACTGCTGTGGAAAGTTCCCCACTGGCCTGGGAACATATGCTGGGGATAGCATGGACATGCTAATCCAAAGGTCAGGGACCAAGGTCAAAAGGTACTAAAAAAGGAAGTCACCTGAGGTCATGGTCCCTACCGTTTATTTTGCCAGGCCATTCACACTTTTGAGGTGCAATGGCTTTGATTAACTTGAACAAATTACATGGGAGACCTAACCATTCGTATATCCTGCCTGCTTCTTGCCCTGCCTCTCTCTCTTTGGAAGTCAAAGGTATTTTATATGATAGATCTGACTTGAAATTTAGTTGATAAATGTGGAATGAATTAAGTTTCATCGATGCAGATTTGATTTTCAAAATAAAAGATGCATCACCAGCTTTTTAGTATGAGGAATGTCAAGGCTGTTTTGTTTGGCTCGTAGAATGCCCACCAACCCCCCCATGCTTGATTAGTATTAAAATTTATACTAGGAGTATGCTAGAAAATGATGTTGGATTAGTAGAACTTGTAACAGGGCAAGAAAGTAGTATCAAGCAATAAGGCTGATGATCCATAAATCTTGTTTTTCGCCTATATAATACATTAAATAAAAAAAATGCCATTATTAAAATGTGTCCCTGCTCGTTACACAAGATCGCATCACAGCGTAACATGACATTTATCAGCCTCCTTCTATTATGCCCTCTTATATTAAGTTACAACACGATAATCTTGGATTATTAAAGTTTCTTAAGAGTTCTCTGAGAGCATGTGCCAATATTGCAGCCAGATACTTTACCATAATTCAAATTGATTACAAAAATTGCCAAACATTAACGGTAGAAGTAGAAGAAAGAATGTTCCAATATCCGGTAAATCAAGCAATGCAATGTTAACATGTTTTTGCATAAAAATCTGGCTTTGAAGTCAGTAAAACAATTGCCAGGCCTGGATGTGAAGAAAATCCCTCATGTTACGTTCATACCCCGACAGATACGTTACCTACTTCCTGCTGCGCTCTTGCTAAACTTCGCGATACATAAAGTCGAATACACACCAGCTTTAGTTGACGGTAATACCGGAACGTATAGAGACTAAAGTCGGTGAAGCACCCGTATTTCATCAAGAACAGCATGACTAAGAAAAGGCCCGACAGATACGTTACGACAGATACGGTACTTAAGTGTTAACGTTAGGCAATATACTAAAAAATCGGATATATTTTTTAAGACACTATCAGTGATTGAAAAAAATTTGAAATTTGCATGAATAGTTCTAAGTGAAGGATGGATCAGTCTTGTAGAATCTCATAAGTTACCTTTTTCCCGCTGTAGAATTGACAAAGACGAAGAAAACGGCAGTGTTCCAATATAAGATTCTCCATTCAATTACGTGTTGTAGTAAGGGTCGTTAGGACAGTAATGACTCAAAAACTCCGATTCTGTCCTTTCAGGTTGCTTCTGGTCTTATCAATTTGCAGGGTATGTTAGGAGACCTGTACTTGTTACTATACATGCAAAAAATCTGCATTTTTGTGATTTAGCCAATCAATGATAGTGTCTTTAAGATCACCCATGCATGTTCCGTGTTCTGAGACTATTAAGTTTACGATGTCAATGATTTTCAGGAATTCCTTAATGTTGACATTTCGTCATTTTGGAGACGAAACTTGAACACTTTACGGAGAATGGGGCCTAAAAACCAATAATGGTCTAGATGGTTACAAACTTACATTTTTTTAATCCTATGACTAGACGGACATATGACATACATTTCAAACATGATTGGCGTAATTTAGAAGTTGACCCCTGTGTTAAACTTAAATTGGGCCCCTATTGAAAAAAGTGACCACAATTTAACACCACAACTATCTTGCTTGATGTAGAGGGTCCATACTAACTACCAAAGGTTGTAAAGCTGAGATGTAGGGGCACATGGACGATTGATGTGTTGACCAAAGTCCTTGCTCCCGCTCTATCATATCATGTCATTAAGAAAACAAAATGTAAACATTTTAACAAAAAAATATCTTAAAGTATAATTTTAAAGAAATATTTGAAAGACTTCTGGGGAGCTCTAGTGGTTTATGTTGTCAAAAAATTATTCAAATATAAACAATGAAGTTCATTGCAATGACACATGCAGAAAACATTGTACAATAAAAGCACAAACTACAAGAGATCACACTGACAAATCAGTTCAGTTCCTAACTACAAAAGATACACATCATACACTGATGAACCAGTTTTCATCACCCAGCCATGTATCAAACAAGATAAACTTATTGATTGCAACAATACACATAGAACACATGTTACAGTAAAAAAAAACTACAAGAGTTATTACTGATAAACTAGAATTGCCCTGGCTTCGCAATTTGCAGAACGGGAGTATGAAGGTTAGGGTTGTTAGGTTTTCGGAACCTTATCAGACATGACTTGTGTAGTTAGTAAACTGTTTCCTATCTAGGCCCCCTGTAACTACCCCAGGCCCCCTGGCTACTTTAACAGCTTTAAAATCTAGAATTACATTTTTAATTAACTTAAAAACACAAACAAATAATATTTCGAAAGTCTCTGAGTCAGCCTTTAAGTGGTCAAGGACAATTTTAAAGGATTATGATGCATACATCTCACTATAACCACAACACAATGTGGGGGCTAGATGAGGTCTGACCAGAGGAGGTCTGACTTGCATCTGTTATGCCTGGCTATAATTACCAGCATTATCAGGATGTTGGACCCAAATGTATTATGGATATTGGATTTGATAACTCCATTGTTCCTACATACCATTAAGAGGGCCCACAAATTAGGGGTTTAAGCTATATGAGATTAATCATTTAATAGATTTCACCATATACCTAGATTGAGTATTAACACTTAAGTGCCCAAGCTAAAAAAAAAAACTTCCGTTAGTGCCAGGGGGGGGGGGTTCCAGGACCCCAACCAGGATAATTTTTTTTTTTTTTTTTTTAACCACTTCCCATGGAGTTTGATCAATGACACTAACACA
>JAMKCH010022413.1:0-21406 GCA_023653785.1 Ophioderma brevispina | reverse complement strand
ATGATCCAATATGATAAAATTATCATATAACAGGGCATCCTCGATTTGAGTGCATTTAGCCTTTAATTCCAAGATCTGGTTCATATCCACTTTGTATAGAAATTCACTGCAAAGACACACACAGGTGTATGCTTGACCCAATACAGGTCGTGGTAATAGTTGATTACTGGTTTTTTTAAAATGGAAAACAACATCGTGCTCTCGTTTACATCATTAGAGGTTAATTTCCATCTAGCAGTATCTACTCTATATATGAAATTTAAATTTAAATGTACATATATATCCATCTGTAGCAGCAACTGAGATAACAACATCAACCACGATCTATACCAATGAAATCTACAGTACTAAATGTTGATGCGGGACTTGACTTGACTTGGGGGAACGGGTTGGCACAGCGTATCTTCCCTCGCCTTTCACCAATGAGGTCCCGGGTTCCGGGTCCCGGCCCGTTCTCTGTGGCTTTAATGTAATTTGGTTTCTCGATCCATACTCGTTCCTCGCAGGTTTTCTCCCGGGTACTCGGTTTCCTCCTGCTTCTAAATCGGCTTTCTTGGCATCAATCTGTTCCGGTATAAATGGTTTTCTCTGATGTGCTGAGCGCCTTTCATGGCTGGCCGCAAACAGTGCCTTGAGCACGTTTAATAATAATAATAATAATAATCCCGACATTTATATTCGCCTTTTACTGGATATTCGGTCGTTATAACACTACCAGTATTATTATTATATTTTATTATTTTATTATTATTATTATTATTATTATTATTATTATTATATTATTAATTATTATTTTATTGAACAGCGTCAATATTGAACCTATCTTCATCATTATACAATCACAAATGTTTTTTCCAGGTCACACACACCATCCTACGAACTTCATGATACATTATCCCCGTCTTCAATCTGGTAATTGATATTGCAATGAGCAACTTAACTTCAAAAACGCCATCGTGCAAAATAATGTAGCGGCGAACAAACAATAGGTGACGTCCCATATGTGTCAAGAGCCGTTAAGGACAATCGATTCGTCGCGTATATCATTCGTTGAAAATAATCGTCCTCGCAAATCGAGGGCCCATTCTCCTTACAGAACAATACAATAACAACAACTTGCAATCTGCATTACTTAATAGCGCCTCGTGCATGATATAGGCCCACCGTAAACGTAAAATTTCCATTTTTTGGCATTTAGATTAATGATTCTGTGCACACCAAATGCTCCTCTCCCGAACGGAGGACCTGCCCAAAAGAGTTTTGGAAGTGTCGTGTCACGGTCGCTGATTTATTATATTTGATTGGTTCCATAGATAAAACTTGCTATACCCCTCGTAAATTAACCATCAAAATAGACGCTTTTGTATCTAGACCATATATCTGTATCATACAAACCCTGACCAGGCAACTGTTAAAGAGGAATTTCGTGATCCGCCGCAGCCTTATTACCTCAGCATCCTAACTTTAGCTTTAGCATTTCATTTGTTTTAAAATTTTCCGACGTTCAAATTCGATCTCCTTCTCTGCGAGAAATTCACAATTTTGTATTTGTATAAACATTTATTCATAACAATAGCTTTTTCTCTTTTGAATCACAAAATTGCAAATCCATCAAAAGTGATTTTTTGGTCAATTGAGTTATAGTTTATTCTGGTTGCATTTTCTTTACCTTTAATGTTACCCAAAGATAAGTGAAATTAACTTCTCCTACCCACGATAGCCCATGTCGAATAACCCCATATCCTAAAATGAAAAGAGTGGATTTCACTATTTTTTAAATGACTACAGGGCCCACTCTGAAAGAGTGTAATTTCATAGCCTTTCAAAGAACACTTTTTTTGGGTCAAATTTTATTTGATAATGACAAAATGATATCATTTTATCATTTTTGTTCAATTAAAGATAGAATTTGATCCAAACAGTATTCTTGAAAAGAGTGAAATTCCTCTTGTTCCATTTTGAGCGTATGTCATATAAACGGGTTCCACAAACCTCGATTCATTCGATAGCTTGCTGTCAAATATCTCAAGGCCACCCATATAAATTGCGATGAATACCTATTCGCTTGGAACAAAGATGCTACCACCCTACCCTAAACCAGCAAATATTGTAAAATATTTTTGAGATTTGATCACTGCTTAATTTTAGTATGCAATACCCTAAACACGTACATCACAATTTAAAGGTTTAAGAAAAACATACCCTTTTCCATATTTTGCTGTTTTTGACACCCTAATAATGTACGCGCGTACGTTGCCTGTTGGAAAAAAGGACACTTTTTACGCTTTTCTTGTTCACGGCAGCATATCCACCGTTGAATACTAGTGTCCCCGGGCTCTGGGGTAAGCCTATACGACGTCAAAGTCGATTGGTGGTTAAGGTTGCCATCTAATCAGCCATCATATTTATTTCAGTACTCACAGATTAAAAATACATAAATCAAGCCCATACAATGAAAAACAATAGATGTAAGAATAATGATTAAGTATTGCACAACTAAATTACCAGTTCACAAATTTGACGCTTCGTGAGATTAGATTAATAAACGCATTGAGTACAAGGGTGGCCAAAAGGCCTCTTATAAAGGATGCGTATTTCCATTGGGGCCCGCAATTGAAACCAACCAATGGGACAATGAGACACGCCGGCAAGAAAAAAAAAACCTTACAATACAAGCAACACCAAATTAAAATGTTTTGTATGTGATACCTGAAGACACCCAAAAAGAGACATATTAAATTTAATAACACCAGATCACAATTCATCTCACGGTTGGTTCACTCAGATGTTTTTGACTGCCATTTTGAATTGAGAAAAATTTTCTTTCTGCTTGATAACTTTGGTATAAGCGTTCCATTGTTGAATACCAGTATAAAAGAAAGAATTTCTAGCTTGGCCATAATTCTTGGCAGAGTAAAGTTGGTGTAGGCTACCCCTGGTACTGTATTTATGAACTGTAGACCACGTTTAAATTGCACTTCAGATATTCCGGTGACATATCATGTATATGTGAAAACCTGGTTAATTTTAGTTGAGACCCTATCCCTCACAGACAGACAACAACCAATTTTAAAAATCCCTTTCTTTTTGACCCACATGGCTGCGGGGCTCAATGCTAAGATAAACCTACCATTTTAATTTTGCATTGTTTGAAGTCTGTTCTGTTTTTTAATATTGAGGAAGCATTGAAACTATTTTAAACTCTGGGCCATAACGATTCGCGGAAGGATCGCAGAAAGTGACGTAGGATGTTAACTGGTCTATCTTGCAGTACCGTACCCACATAATATGTGCAGAGTCTTGCCCGCCGCATTAGAGTCCTTGCAAATTAAACATCCAAACAACTAACTGTACGTTTCTTCTTCTCATTTATTTAACCCAATGATGTAGGAGAGAGGGAAGCCTTCCCAATCCCTTTGACCGATTATCATCGCCGCCCTCGTACAACAGGTCGTACAACTATTGTATTGGAACATCAACACGAATCGATATTTATGCGATAGCAGTGCATCAACATGCTCGATGTACATAGTTAAGCATATAGCGACATATATTGTAAGAAATTTGGCATTTCTTTCTTTACTAAGGCATTAAACTTGGCCTAATGTTTACAATTAAATACTGATATTTATTATTTTTAGACAGGAACCACGTCCCGTCAATCATCTTCAAGGTAAAACAAGATCATTTCGGATCATTTGTGGCATTTATTAGAAGCGAGATAGCCTGTCCTATTTTGATTACATTGATCTAGTTTTAAAACTCGTACTTTTTCGCGGCTTTTAAAAACGTGAATGTTTCGTAAGAGCCGTCTTTTCTTAAAGTAAATAATTTTGGAGACAAAATCTAAGTTAATTGGTAAGAAAATGCCGTATCTAAACAGTGGCACCAAACTTCACAGTGCCGAAGTTGGCCCTTTTTTCAATTTTGTTCCCGACGTTGGCCAATTTTTGTGAAATAAAATGAACACTTGGCAGATCAGATTTCACTTCCAGAGAATACATGATCCTTGTACAAAGTATTGTTAAAATGGCGTCCCATCGCCATATTTACCACACAGCATTGTAATGTCCATCGATGCAATGTTGATGCACAGGCATTCAGCATTAACATTATCTCGTAGTACGTTGTTATTTGCCAATGTAGGCCTACTCAAAATCAAATATTTCATATGTATTCATGGGTTTTTTAGGAAATATACAGATGAATAAATTCAGTTTATCAATGGAGCAATATGCAACAGTAGGGCCCAGGGCTAGGCCTGCCCTATATCAATTTATTTTTTGCCATTTTGGTTTTCAACACACCTCGGTGGGCAGGGGGGGGGGTTGGGGGCGGGGCAACATTTCACAGCGCGAATCCTGGTTCGGGTCGGAAGAAGGGGGTTCGCATATTACTACTTGAGTCATATTTTTTTGTGGGGAAGCAAGCACCCAATAAAAGTCAAACCTCATCATTTAAGATGAACAATGGCATCACCAGAAATGTTTTTTTTAATTGTGGGGGGGGGGGATCGAGGCACAATTTTAACTTAGGGGGCATGGGAATTTTTCCATAAATTTCTGCAAAAATCGCACAATCACGTAGAATTGATAATCAAGATTACGGATTCACAACTTTTTGGAGGGGGGGGGCACCACATGCCCCTACTGCCTTTCACCTAGCACCACCACGGTTTCGAAATAAAAAATGTTTCTAAAGTAGTGTTTGGGCTTTATTGTTGACAAACAAAAATCCTTTTTTATTCGATCCATATTTGGGAACAAATCAGCCTAATTACAGGGACCAAACTCTACAAAAATCCCTACCCCTCTATGATTGGGGGCCAGCTAAAGACAACTGAAACTTCACTTGAGACTCGAGGAATCACTTAAAGGTGGACTCCCCAATTGTCAGTCTCGTGGTCTCGAACACATGTTGCCCATTACAAATTTTGGTATCATTTTAAAACTTATACAATGTTTGTTTTCTCATGATGTGGGTGAATTTTTATGAAGGCCTATTAAAGATTTTGCAGTCAAAATGGAACAAAGTTTTAATTGTTATAAAGATAACCGAATGCATGCCGTCGATCTGTTTCAGATTTGTATTATCTACTTTTCTCTTGTAGTTTGCTTTCAAATTCTCCCATTCCAAATGCACTATGATTTTCCCTTTAAAATGTGGACAGTGTCAAGTATAAAATATAAAGGCCGATTGTTCCATTTTTGTGGCTGTTTGGTTGTATTAAAATGTGATATGACTTGTAAGCATTTTCCAAACAAATTCAATCACCGAATTATCCCCAGTGAGCTATGTCCCTGTCTCCTCTTCAATGAACTGTTCATGTTATGTTACTTATTAAGCTTAACGATATAAGAGGACTTTCCAGCACAAATATGCCCTCCCATTTTTTTAAACAATTTTACACCAATATTTAAAATCAAACCTGGAGGGCATAGCCGTAAAAGCCATCTTCATGTATAATATGCTTTGTATTTTTCTGTCGTGTGCAATGACAGATTTCCGAGTATGCTTGTTTAATGGGCCGATCAGACACAGGGAGTTCCAAACTTTGTTTTGTTTTCTTTTCTTTGTTCAATAAACCTGCGAAATGTCCTCGGTTGATATTCGACAACAAGCGCAACCTTTATACAAATTTGTATCCTCATAAAATCTCGTGTCCCTTAAATGAAGAAGAGCGTTTTTGATTAGTCGAAAGTTGTCAACAAATAGATCCATAGAATGTTTTATGAATGTGTAGAGGTTACGCAACCTTTATTCTGCAGATGTTTTAATGTCTTATTGACTCCAATTGACCGTTTTGTGCCTCTAGGTGGACATGGAACTTGACCATGGCAGGTGGTTTCATATCCAATTGTTTTCCAAAATTAATTCTCTACCTCTCTGACAAATTTGAATGCTTTTTATAAAAACAAATTGCATAAATTTTAACCATTATCTGCTTAACTAACATTACAATTATGGTAAATATGACCAACTTCGGGACCAAATTGGAAAACGGGCAACTCCGGGCACTGTCAAGTTTGGTGTCATTGTTTGTACGGCATTTTTTTCTTCCCAATTCAGTTAGATTTCGTCTCCAAATATCATACTTAAGATATACGACGGGGTTACAAAACATCCAGTTTTCAAAACTTAAATCAAATAACTCTCTTAGGAACCATGCTATCACGTCCCGAGGTTTTGGACTTAATACTCAGAATTTTTCGCGGCTGTAATCGACTCAATCTCTTCGTTTTCGTTTCCACATGTAAATAACAGGCTGCGCATCGGGCATATACTTTCTGCGCACAGGTCAGATCTTGTTCAAACTGAGCGTGCCCAGCTTCCTGTCGGCGATGATCAGGGAACATGAAAGAGTACTCCTGCCGAGAAGCGTCCTTTGTTTGTCTATGCCTTTACAATAGGAGTTGCCAGGTTATATAATTGGGATAATCGGCGATGCGTAATGCATTTGAGGGAAGAGCTTTCTCCTTCTTCTCCTACCCTCCATGATATTACATACATTCATGACTGCTGCTGCATTTTACTTCCACTCTCAGCCACCTCCAAAAAGACTGATTTAAATTCTGTATTCAAAATACCAGCCTTAAATTGAACCATCATTGACTAGCTTTTTCACTGCATGCATGATACACACACACCGGTCTATCCATGTGCTCCTCTCCTACCCTATTAAAGCCTCTCACAGGAAGTATGGGCCAGTGCACAACATGTAGGACCACACCCAAAATCTTTAACAGGTACATTCATGCACTACCCATATTTAGAACCATGGAGCTAGAAAGTTATTTTATAGCTCTATGATTTATACTATGCAATATACTGTAATATCAAAAAAAAGTAAACATATTATATTTTATACAAATTTTTTTGCAAAAATATTTTAACCCAAAATACCTATTTCCACATTATATACACCGAAACATGACATATGTAAGTGACAGATTTTAAGACAAAACCGAGAAAAGATTGGCTGTCATAAAATTATAGACCACTTTTATGTCCTCCAAAACTTTTTGAAAGGTATGAGACATTCAGTTTGTTACATTGAAAATATTTCCTGAGCTTAATTGTGGACATTTCTAGCCAATATTTATTGTGTGTTTTTGCAAATGCATAATATTTATTATTTTATATAACAAGCAGTACATTGCGTTCCCAACTTCCCTAACACATTTACACGTGAAATATTTTTCTTGCAAAAAAATGAGTTAAAACCATATTGTCGACAAATAAAAAAAAAACATATTGTCGACTAATTGAAGGGATTTTATTTTAAGGAGCCAAATTTGTAAGAGGTAATTTTCTTAATTCGATGGTTATCGTGGTCAGTCTGCGCTATATTTTACAAATAATGCAACAGTGAAAGTTTCCCGTTTTGCCCGCTTATGGGAGTCTTTTGTATAGTTGCACTGTTTGTAACTGTTAGCAATTGACATACATATCCATAAGGACACGAACAAAAAGTCAACGGGCACAATTACGGCGGCCCGGTAAGTACGTAATTCCTCTTTCTAAAATTGAAAAAAAAAAAATGAAACCAGTGTTTGAAAATTCTCAAGACTGGAATAAAACCGAAAGGCATTGTGGGAAAAATGGATTCGCCCGTAGAGATTGCGTGTAACTTTTCCGTGTCGGTGAGCATCGAAATACCAGACAAAAACGTTCAATTTTCTCGCTAGGTTCTATAGGTTCAGACCCAATTACGATACATATTTAAAACAACACATAGTAACGGACCCTCTGATGCCAAAACTTCCATAGAACCCCTCCGTTTTCCGGAGATATTTGAGATTTAGTTTCATTTACACACATCCTCTATGACGGACTGATAACGTTAATCTCTCGCGCAGTACCAATTTAGATAATATCTTTCGCAGTCTGTGACACAGACTACACACATTTTACTGCGTTTTTTTAAATTTTATTTACATCAGAAAAAAATGCCTCAGAGATAGAAACTTTAATTTTTAAAAAAACATGTAAATGATACGAAATCGATAATATTTTATAAGCTGATAATTTGGCAGTCAAATATGATTTGTAACTGTTTTGACTTGCCATTTGATTGATTTGAGCCATTTCTGAGGAAAATCTTTTCACAAAATTCGCATTTACATTTTTGGAATACTGGAAACAAACTTGTTTTTGTTGGCCTTATGACCCTTCATATGTTTTAAGTTAAAAAAATATCTATCCTCTCTAACCTTGGATCAATGGACTTTATACTCTAGAAAAGAATAAAACAGAAGAGATCTAAAGAAAATGGTGTGACATTAGTGTAGATTGCCATAGCCTAGCCATCGCTGATAAAACAAAATATAAACTGGGGTTATAACAGATCACTTAAAGGCACTATCAGTGATTTAATAAATCAGAAAATCGAGAAAATCATCAAAAATCCGATTTTCGCATGTTTGTAACAAGTACAGGTATCCTAACATACCCTGCAAATGATAGGACCAGAAGCAACCTAATAAGGACAAAATCGGAAATTTTAGTCATTACTCTCCGTACGGACACTTACTACAACACGTAATTGAATGGCGACTCGGATCTTTGAAACACTGACTGGTTATCTTCATTTCTGTTAATTCTTCAGTTGGAAAAAAATAATTTATGAGAATTCTACAGACTTATCCTTCACTTTTAAACTAAATTTCAACTATTTCCACTCTTTGGATAAATCACTGATAGTGTCTTTAAGCCTAAACTGGGTTCAAAAGAAAAATATGGTAGATTTTCAGAAAACCATTTACTTTGAATATAAACAAAGGTAATATATATTTTTTTAATTTTTCACGTGTTTCGTATAACATCCCGAAAAAGTTCACATTTCAATATCGCTTTATAAACAGCAATTGCCTAGTTTAGTATTCTTATCTTAAAATTAATATTTTCAGGTAATTTTATCATTTGAGTAAATTATAATGATTACGAGTATTCTTGACCATTCATAAATGTGTCAAAAATATGCAAACAAAATTAATTAGCTCATTTGCGTATTAATTTATAGAATCTTGCAACTTGTTCAGAAAAATATTATCATGTCATATGAATTCAATGATTGGGGTAATCATGTAGTCCTGGTTTCCCCCATCCCCCGCGTCCGCGTACCCAATTGTATCCTACTCATTTTCCTTTTATGATATTATAGGTGAGTATAACCATAAATTTATTCTAATAAAAAAAGGTGGAATAGTCCAAAGAGGTTGAATGTCCCGAGGGTCTAATCGTCCTTTTGAGCGTATCAACTTGTGGTCTGAGCCGAATTTGGCCCTTGGCGTCGAATCGGTTTGGGTACTTTTTGAATACAGGCCGTGATGGGCTAAAGGCGATGAGTGGCTTTTAAACATTATTGCATCTGATATCACCGATAGAAAATAATTACTGGCTGTGATTTTTTAATTAACGTTTTATTCAGAGTTTTGTACAGTTTTCTTTCTCTAAATGTGCAACTTTTGGAAATTGTCACACACCCGATGATAACTTGTTTTTTTTTTTTTTTTTTTTTAATATTTCTTGGTGTCAACAATCGTAGTTCCTCGTGAATTGCACTTAACCACGTCCATGTTTTTTTCGTGCTTGTGTTATGCCCGTTGTGGGTAATCGACCAAATTGGTTCCAGGTGGGCGTCTCGCCGGGTAAAAAATTGACCCATGTTTCTAGTACGCAAATTGTAAACAAAATATGATCCCTATATAGTTTGCTTTTGAAATTTCACACCATAGTTCTAGGAACTCTTAGCACAATCGGCCCATTTTCATAGAACTTTTCCGAAACACGAAAATCACCATTTTCATGTGATTTTACGAAATCAGAAAAATTGACCAATTTCATAGTAAAATCGACCAAAAATGGAAGAATTGACCCATTCATATAGTAGCAATGACCTCAAAATGACCTACAATATATATATAGTACATGGATGAGAAAACGACCCATTGTTAGAGTTAAGGGTGATAATGTGACCATAATTCGCACTTATGTACCTACCCTTTTCAACTAAGTAGGCCTAACCCCCGGGTGTTCTGGTCCATTGTAGTACTGAATGCATCAGTTTTAGACTGGTTCCATTTCTCAAAAAGGGCTTTCCTATAGAAGGACGACAGGCATTTGAGTTAAAAGCAATTGAACCAGTGTTTCTATACGGAAAGGGAAAATTTTATGCTGATTCCAAACTTTCCGGGTCCCCGAGCTAAAGTTTTAGAGGAAAAGTGTGCCTAATTTGCATAAAAATTCAAAATGGCCGCCAGTTTAACGTTTGTGTGTACATAATCAAGATTTACGGTTGTAATGACATTAAGTCTTGGTCTATACAAATGTTTTCAGGGTTACGGAATACCCCAATTAGATCATTAGTTATCGCATTAGGTCAACTTAACCGTTAATTTGCATTAAAAATTCAAAATGGCTTTTGCCATTTTGCACATTTTTGTACATAAACTCAGATTTAAGGCTTGTACTCCATTTGTGTCTATACATATGTGTTCAGGGTCAAGAATTATTAAAATTTAGATCATTAGTTATGGTCATGCACCATGAGTTGGGGATACAAAACGAGGGTGGCGGTACTTTTTCACCCAATATGTTTAAAATGTTTTTATGGTATATTAGAACCAAGTTTGGTATTCAGCTGATTTATATTTCATTTTAAAGGGAATTTATCTAGTTTGATATGGTAGAAGATTCAATTGTGTGCTTTTTACTTGTTGAGTTGTCCGTAATTTTGAGTCAGTCGGGGTCAGAGAGGGTGGTGCTTACGGATGAGGTGGCTACGAATGAGGCATGTGTTAAAGTCAAGGGATTTTTGATATTCAGGCCTTTTGCAATTTTTTTGTTTTATATACCTTTACCAATGATGTATTACGATAAATAACATCTCTTTGTGTGTTATTTATGTGGCATTAATTTTGACCTATACACAGTTTAAGCTTGATGTTCATTGAAGGTACACAAATAACTTGCCACAAAATTTTGTTACTTTTACATCAAAATTTTCACTTTTCCACCTAATAGGACACTGTGGCACCCCTGTATATGCACATACATGTTGCTATTGTTATTACTGTACATTTTTAGTTTTAAACAATATATAAGTTTTATAGCTATCTCAGAAAAAATGATTAATCGCATTAAGTATGAAAACGTGTAATATTTGGTAGTTTCAAGCATGTAACACACCTTGCTCCCAACTCATGGTGTATGATCTATAGAATTAGGCCATGTTGACAGTTAATTTGCATAAAAATTCAAAAAATGGCCGCGTTTTAAATTTTTGCAAATTAATTAATTGTCAATATATGGCATAATACCTTAACTGATGGTTAGTTGTGTTCTTGAGGCCTGAAAAACATTTAAAACATAAGATGAAGTCTTACAAGCCTTAAATCTTGGAGTTATGTACAAAAAATGTTAAAATGGAGGCCGATTTTGGATAAGCAAATTAGCCACACTCCCCTAAAAATTAGCCTTTTGGGGACCGGAGATTTGGACTCAGCATCAAATTTCCGTATGAAACACTGTTTCAATGGATTACATAAAAATGCCTTCGATAGTTGGCTTTTTTGAAAAATGGAACCAGTCTATTTCCAATAAGTCGATGTGGTAGAGTAACTTTGTACCATGACCACAATATGTTTGTAATGGCAAAAAGGCCCTCGTCTCCGAATGGCCGGGGATTTAACCCAATTTCAATTTCCACGAAAATGCAGGAAAGTCGCATTAAATTGAAATCTCCTATAGTGGTTTAATTCAAGGGCCTTTATGTCGTCTTCCATTATATTTGTCATATGCTAGATTTTGTATACCAGACATTTGCAAAGCGGTGGTTAGTCAATTATAATTGAAGGTCTAGTCCATATACTTTTTGCTTACCAACGCCCATTCGATATCACACAACTACTTGTTATACTAGTTGAAGAAAATAATTTTATTTTGATTTGATTGTTAGCTATTGTTTTATAATGTAAATCTTCACACAACTACACACGCACATACTCGCACTCTGGCGCGCGCGAACAACCCATATACGCGGATGTGTAGAGATGCTTTGGTCATATGATTGAGCCTTCGTGTTACCCTCTGAATTATTGAACGTGACCCTAGATTTCAACTATTCAATATGACCGCCGACGGTGGATTCCAATTATTGAAGGTGACCCTGGGTTTCAATTATTGAATTTGACACTGGCGTTCAATTATGTAAGGTGACCCTGGAGTTCAATTGCCAAATTTGGACATAGCAATTATTCTAACCTAATGACCATACAAAAAAGGAGGTAGCGCCATTTTTCTTGTTTATAGATCTACGGGAAATTTCACAATATCAACAAGGGAGGGGTCCGCCCAGTAATTTGGGAAATTGCATTTATGACACAAGGGATATCCGGCATGAGGCACTGACCATGTACAACCTTGCATATGCATATATGAAACTTTTTGAAGATTGCTCACATTAAGAAAACCGGACGTTTTCTTTATGACCTTTGACCCCATGCCGAGCATAACTTTTGTGAAGGGTCTCAAGCATGCATGAGTCACGTGACCATGCTACCTTGCATATAACAGAATTGATTTTAAAGATATCACCAGAAGGTGTTCATTGACACTGACAAATTCCAATTTTGAACTCGGACCTAGTAAATATTTTCTGGTCAATGACTCAAATTTCCGGGTTAAAGTAAGTTTACCAGATTCAGGATCAGTAAACCATCAAATTACTTGTTGTTTAGTGTCTTCTGACATCTGAAAGGTGTCGTTTTGACAACTATTGTGAGATCCTCCAAAGGAGTCAATTTACTGGTCCAAACAATGCCTTTCAGATGCTGGGAGACAGCGGCGTAACCCCCCAAACGAAACCCTTGCCCCCCCCCCCGCCAGCCCCCCAAAATGAACCTACAGTGCTATGGAGAAGGACCCAAATTCGCCCCCTCCAAAAATGCCTTGGCACCCTTCTGCCCCCCCCCCCCCATTTGCAAGGTCTGGTTACGCCACTGCTGGGAGACCCCCTCAGGGGATATACTGTTGACACCTTAATGTGAAAGTGAAATAACTTTATATGGACATCTCCACACAACACTTCAATGTCTAGACACAAGACATGGTAAAAAATTACGGCGATAAGGTCTCCACTCATACATTCACATATTTCAATATTAATTGCGGGTGTGTAAAAATTGCGGTCCTGGAAAGATAGCCATAAAAATAGACATGATTAGCCTTGTTGCCATTTGTCATTACCAAGTAATGCACTGATTCCAAACAATTTTCACTTAATCTGACATTTCCTGTGAATATAGAACAAATCAAGATACATGTTTCTCACATCAGAACAGTTGTAAGTTTACAACTTTGTTACCCTCTTGAATATTGAACGTGACCTAGATTTCAACTATTCAATATGAACGGCCGACGGTGGTTCCAATTATTGGAAGGGTGACCGGTTTCAATTATTGAATTGACACGGCGTTCAATTATGTAAGGTGACCCTGGAGTTCAATTGCCAAATTGTAAATAGCAATTATTCTACCTAATGATCCATACAAAAAAGGGGAGGTAGCGCCATTTTTCTTGTTTATAGATCTACGGAAATTTCACAATATCAACAAGGGAGGGGTCCACCCTCCGCCCAGAATTTGGGAAAATGGCATTTATGGACACAAGGGATATGCATGAGTCAAGTGACCATTTAACCTTGCAATAGCATATAGGACTTTTTGAAGATTGCTCACATTAAGACCGGACGTTCTTCCTTTATGGACTTTGACCCAGAAGAGCATTAATTTTGTGAAGGGTCTCAAGATGCATGAGTCACGTGACCATGCAACCTTGCATATAACAAGATATGAATTTTTAAAGATATACACCATAAAGCGTGTTCAATTTGACACGGAAAAAGTCAAAATTTGACTCGGGACCTCAGGGAACTAGGTCGGGGTCAAATTGATCAAATTTCCGGGTTAAAGTAAGTTTACAGAGTCAGATCAGTAAACCATTTCCACTAATTGTGGTTAGTGTCTTCTGACATCTGAAAGGTGTCGTTTTGACACCTTATTGTGAGATCCTCCAAATGAGTCAATTTACTGGTCCAAACAATGCCTTTCAGATGCTGGGAGACAGCGGCGTAACCCCATAACGAAACCTTGCCCCCCCACCCGCCAGCCCCCCAAAAATGACCTGACAGTGTCTATGGAGAAGGACCCAAATTAGCCCCCTCCAAAAAATGCCTTGGCACCTTCTGCCCCCCCCCCCCCATTTGAAAAAGGTTCTGGTTACGCCCATGCTGGGAGACCCCATCAGGGGCTATATAGTTGACCAATTAATGTGAAAGTGAAATAACTTTATATGGACATCTCCACACAACACTTCAATGTCTAAGACCACAAAAGAACATGGTAAAAAATTACGGCGATAAGGTTTCCACTAATACATTCACATATTTCACGTATTGCGGGTGTGTAAAAAATGCGGTCATGGAAAGATAGGCAAAATGACATGATTAGCCTTGTTGCATTGTCAATTACCAAGTAATGCACTGATACAAACAATCTTCACTTATCGACAATTTCATGTGAATATCGATTATTTCTTCTTCTTTTTCCACTTCAGAACAATCAAGATTACAGGTTTATCACATAGACAAGGTGGAATTTGAAATTGTTGCACTCATGCATGTTTAGGTCTATTGATCATGTTGGTAATTGCTTCAGGATTGCAATTTCGACTACTGCCTAGTTTCTGAGTGCAGCTGTATTTCGGTTTTTTCCGGCAAAATGCACGACACCTAATCAGTTCAATTCAATATTCTGCCACACTGAAAAATACAAAGTCACAAAATATATCAAGATTCACTTTATTTCCAAATTTAATCATGTCATAAAAGTTAATGCCTTTGAAAATCAATTCAAACATTAAAATTACTGTAATTGGTTCACCAATGCAGGCCACTTGATACACTTCACTCTCTTATACTTTTGAACATTTAACAGCAAGTTCCACTTACACGACACGTTTTTGGAATGAAAATAATGAAGGAAGCCAACTTCTTCTCATACACCCAGATTGTTCTGAGATGAAAACCTTGGGAGATTTTGCCCTTAATATTGTAATGGTTGCGCGATTTGGGTAAAGGGTGTGTCGCCCGTAAGACCTGCGAACTAAAAAAATTTGCAGAAGTGGGTGACTTGCAAACTGAAAATTGGAAAAAATTTGGACCCATGAGAAACGATTTTAAATTAGGTCACAAATTAGTGTAAATATCCATTTGCTTAATTAAAATGGGAGTGCTTGTGAATAAAATATGCTCAAAGGGGACCCTTGCGAACTGCCGGGGTGCCGGAAGGGGGGGGGGGTGTAGGGGGGGTCTTAAAGGGCCGCAACATACCCGTACCACCTTTTCAGGTCAGTGCCCCCGGGGCTGCGATCGGCGGAGGTAAACGTCCGAATGGCAAGTGCAGTAGCTTAAATGTAAACTAGAGCTAATATTTTTGAATTTTAACCAAATTAAAGTTTATTCAGCATGATATATACGTCGAGTGAGGAACTGGGAGTAATCAAATTTAGGCGGTTTTCAGGCAAGTCTATAGGGAAGCGTTTTAAAAAGCTTGCAGGGAAAATATTACAGTGAATAGCCTCTTAAACCTATAGAAGGGTACAAGAGGTGGAGGAACTAACTTACCGTGCCCGGCAGTGGGTTATATTCGAACTGCCGGTGGGACCTTTTCCCTCAGAGATCAAAATGTTAGTATGCTGGGAACTGCCGGTCGACGTTTCCTGCCAAAGACGCATTACTGCGAATGCCAGTGGAAGTTTTCCCAGCAATCAGAAAATTTTTCACTTTTTTGAAGGGAAAAGGTCCAGCGGTAGTCAACAGCAATGGGACATAGGGGAAACGTCAGGCCAGCAATGCAGCCCAAGGGATGAAAAGTGAAATAGGTCCTGAAGTCCGGACGGGCATTACAATCAATTGAAGCAACCCAATTGCTTGTAATTGGACGGTTGACAGTGATAGGGTTAACGAAACTTAAAGGGATAAGCAGCAGATAATGCGAGAGAATAACAATGTGGAAATGCATTTTTCTAGCTTATAAATTCAAAGAGAAACTCTGTATACTTCAATTTAATTACTTTAATAGGAACAAAAATACCAAATAGTAAAAAAAATAAGTATTGAAGGAAATTTGTCATACCGTCTCAAAGCTATAGATATGAAGCAATGACGACTCAAAATCTGCACAAAAATCTGAGTGTGGTTTACCACTCAGTACAGAATAAACAAAGATCCATAACATATTGTGATTTGAGGTCAAGATGTACAGGGCACGTAAACCCCCCAAACCACACCCCCCCAAATGCGCCCTATTAATCTGGGATATTCACATTGGAAGGCATTTTTTTTTTTATTGGCAATCAGAATGTTGATACGCCAAATAGAAATTACAGAACACAGATAAAAAAGTACGGTCTAGTCTTTAATACACAGATTTCAAGGCCAATCACTTTCATGTAATGTTAGCACATCTAGCCAGTAACAAAATACCAAAATACGAATTATGATTTTTGGTGTTTCGGATCAGTAAATCGCGGCTTACCCCTTTAACCAAAAGGATTGGAGGGCCTACAGAAAATGTGATTTCGGTAACTTCGGTAACTTATAATAAGCAATCAGTTTCGCACACAATGCGATAACCGTGAAAGCTAGTTTGACAGTTAAGGATAGTTTCGGTTTGAGTCTTTATCATTGTTCTTGCAGCTTGCAACAAATGTTGTAAATTCAGGTGAGAGTTTTGCTACATTTCTTCGGATAAACTAGGTAAAAACATGAGTTGCCAAGAGACCTTCAGGCCTTGATATGGATGGCAACATTCACTATGCAACCGTCCCACATGCTTGAAAGCACTGCAGGTACCCAAACCAGGTACCCGTTCCAACACAGACAGGGATTGCCGAGGCTAGTTAACTGAAGAATGGCAACTCTCAGGAAATCATCAAATTCTCACCAAGATGGCAGGACAAATGATCTATCGTTGAAAAAAAATAACATAAAGTTATTGACTGAAAGGTTCGAGTAAAATCAACAGTGAGGCTTAGTGTAAACGCGAAAGCGTAAGCACTAGTGAATTGGCAGACTATACGGAAACTCCATTGTGATGCTGCCACTTTATCCGTTTAAGGTGCTTAAAATCGCTATGCTTGCGCCTTCCGTGTTTTACACTAAGCCATCAGTGAGGGGGGGCTTAACCTTTTTAGGTTGACCAGCAGTTCTGTCCAATTATAAATGTTTCATGTGTTATAAAAAATGAGAAAGTTACTATATATGTGTACTCCATTTCCCTACCTCCGTGTTTTTTTTACAAGTGACTCTTAAACGCGCTGTCTTAAAGTGACGGCGATTTTACATGCGCGCACAAAGATGGCATATCGTGACGCCTGTTAAAAACAGCGTCAAGGTTACGCCGTAACTGCACAGAGGTAGAGAATGGACTATATGTGGCGGACACATGACACATACCTTAAGACTTCATGGGATACCACAATTTGGCAACACTGTATTGGTTACTTGATGGTCTGCTTTCTGATATTCATGGAAGGTTATAAAAGGTTATTGTTTTAATTGGGGTTTTTTTCTTTGAGAGAATAAATAGTTCTTTCTTTCGGAAATGAGTAAAATGGGTGGTTATGAATTAGATCAATGTCTTTGCATGAGGTAATTTGTCATTTTCACAATATTTGGAAAATCTTTCACGGATTGATCCCCCTAGGCCATTCCTTGTTTGCGTTGTAAACATAATTAAATTTGCCACAATGATGCTTTCCCAACAATGATGACACAATTGTACATTACAACAAGCTTGACTGGACATCCTCCATAGAAACGGGTATGTTGAAAATGCACGCTATACAGCACACAAAATTGGTATAGGGAAAATTGCACGTATAATCGACTTGTGTGAAGTCATTACTCCCAACAGAAGCCTTTTGGATATGTATCCTTATAGAATTAAATTACATTTGTTATCTTCCTATTGATACAAATATGATAGTTTTGTGGAAAAAATCCCGCTTCCAAAATGTTTACTTTTGAACGTGAATTTCCTACAGGACCTGCGGTGGGGCCTATTTACTTGGCACTGGTATCGTCATTCACTAAAGTATCTGCTCGGGTAGTTGCATTCGACCCTTTCTGAACATACGAGCCAAATTCAAAACAATCTGAACACTTTCACCCTAGGGACCTTTGCAATATTCATAATATGTTAATACCCAGCCGGTCCAGCGTAATCACCTCGTGCTTATGCCACACCCATTGCAGGGTTGCCAAAAATTATCAGGCCAATTCGGGGCAGAAGCGCGAAAAAAAAAAGGTGCCGAAAAAATAAAAAAAGGCTCTCAAATTTGAAGTTAGGGAGAATTTTTTAAACCTTTTTTGCGTTAATTTTGGACTCGGATCAATTTCACTTGAACAAAAATCAAGATCAAAATTGCACCACCTTTCTCAAATTTGAGCACAGTGGGGGGGGTTCGACCTTTCGCTGAGAAGAGATTAGGAAGCATTCTTAACCACTAAGACCAGCGAGGGATTTTGGCGAGTGGGATTTTAAACAATATAAACCTTCACGGAATATAAAGGCAGGACTCATGCGTTATATATATATATGTATGTATATATATATATATATATATAGATATATATATAATATATATTAAATATATATTATATAGATATATATATATATATATATTATATATATTATAATATATAATGCAATTACACACAAACATGATTATTATTATTTGTTAAAATATTTGTATTGTACCTGAAGAGCCGAAAGGCGAAACTCGAGTGTGCATTAATACCTCTGCGGCAAAATCACTACAATACTGTCGTGTGATTCTGTCTACTAATATACTTCACTGTGTTGGACTTCTGACCTCGTTTGTTTATATATATATCTATATATATATATATAATACATATATAATATATACTATATATATATATATATATATACTCAATCTGCCAGACAGTACCGTTTCGAAAAACTTTGTGGTCTCATCAGTGCAGCACAGAGCTAAAGGCAATCCGCAATATGAAGTGAATCAATGAACCGTTAAAAGCCACCGACCCACTCCATCACGACACACATTGTTTATGAATACTAGAGGAGCTATGCAAAATGCTAATTATAGTATTACGGGCTGCTAAAACCTCAGGCTACATAAAACCATGTACAGTTGTAGAAAGCAGTAGAGTGCTCAACTAAACAATGCGGCAACCTATTAGGGCAAACAGCATGAAAGGAGCGAATATACTTCAATCTGCAGACAGAACCGTTTCGAACTTTGTGGTCTCATCAGTGCAGCACAGAACTAAATGAAATCCACAAATGAAGTGAATCAATGACCTGTTAAGCCACTGACCCACTCCATCACGCCACCACAGTTGTTTTGAATTATAGAGTGCTCAAACTCCATGAGGGAGCTATGCAATGTATATAGATATTGAGTATATATATATATATAGATATAGGAGATATTATATATATATATATTTATATGTATATAGATATATATATTATATCATATTATAGTATTATAATATAAACATGGCACAAAGTATCTCGCCAGTTTTCGATCAGTCTGCTGCCAAACTTCGGCCCATTTTAAAGTTTCGAATGGTATAAATGTTGTTGTTGCTTATGGCTTGCGCTTTACATTTAATACCTCGCTTGTAAAAAACCGTGCGGAAAGGCTGAGATAGAAACGCAATGAAAGAACCGCATCTAACCCCCTAAACCAAAAGTTGAAGTTTTTGTATTTTCAATGGGCACTTGCAGTGGGACTGGGACACGAACCACGCGGACCACAATCATTATTGCAAGAGGCATTCTCGCTCATTCAGTCGAAAACCCTAATTAGTAAAATGTTCAATACAACGTATTTGTAGTTGTAACAAATAGTGACCATGAAAATGTATATTCGAAAACTTTCAAAAGTATGACTTGGGAACAATACTGATCGAAACACATGCCGAGATAATTGGTGCGGGTGTATATACAATAAATACACGTCACAATCTAGCAACGATCAACATAATGCAATATATAAGGTGAACACGAAAGTAAAGGTTGTTGCAACGAGAGATTTCACATATCAGGTTGTCCCTAATAAAATCTTAAGGTTATGATTTTGACCTGATGTAAAGCTTTCCATCAAAAAACATCCTCCATCTTAAAGGATAAAGCAGAGAAATGTTTCTATGGGACAGCAAAATGCGGAATTTCTCGGAAATTTCTAATTTCGTATAGGAGCGAAATACGAAATTCGCCTAGTTTTACATTGGAATAAAGCACATCAGAATCGCCTTTTCTCTCTTTTAAGGCATTTCTGTAGCCAAAATACGTTTAGAAATTTATTGAGTGTCTAGTCTATATGAAGATTACTATTATGCCAAAATATTGGGTTGCCCTCAAAATCTCTCGTTTGCACTTTAACAAAGGTACAATACAAAATTTTTTTCGTTTTTTTTTTTTTAAAATCCTGTCATTTTTTTTTATTGTATCGCAACTTATTGACAGCAGCCCATTGTCACCGTCATACACGGATGCACACCGACCCTACGGGCGGTGTTCTTATTGATTTCTATGAGGTTGTAGCCAAGAACATCAATGTGTGGGTTGAAGAATCAACTAAACACTTTCAAATCGTTATTTAACTCTACTATTGAAGTGAAAAGTAGCCAAAACTCGCGAATTCGCGTTGGGCTTGTAGTTCGCGGGGTCGTGTAGCAAAAGTCGCTTCAGGGGGCTACCAAATAGTGCGATTTGGCAACCATGGTGGTCATTGCACGGTCATGGATAAACGTGGTTTAGCACTACTTCCTTATCACGGGCAAAAAACGGGCCGGGTAGGTAATTGCCTGAGAGAAAATAGTAAATGATAGTGGGTGACATCCTCCTACTTAAGTTTGTCCACTCTCGCGTGGAAGCTTGTTTTAATGATTGAGTTTAAATGTCAACCTAATAGTGAGTCTTAGTATACTGCTGTTATGTAATTTTTGCGCTGAATAGCCGTACACATCATGCTATGAATAGCCGTATACACGTTGAATTTTAACGAATGAAACTGAACATGGATCCCTGGGCACAGGAGGGTTGTAGGGTTGAGCCTGTTAGGGTCCTCCGTAATTTTTTTTTTTTTTCAATTATGGGCCCCACCTACTCCGTTACGGAATAACCCCATTCCCACACAAAAATTAAAACATTGAAAATCGGTTATAACGTGTGGGTTTAAAAATTAGGCCTACACCCCGTTGAAACACCCAAATTTAGTGAGCAGGCCATACACCTTCACCCACCCCGGCAATGACGGGGAAGACCCGATAATATTCCGGTCTCTG
>JAMKCH010022412.1:0-20560 GCA_023653785.1 Ophioderma brevispina | reverse complement strand
TAAAACTTTGGTTTTACTACTTTACAACTACTACATCTGGTAGCGATGCAGCATTTATGAGTTCCAATATGTACCTGCTATATGCATTGACGATTTAACATTCAGTGAAAAAAATCAAGCATCTTGCGGGTGTTTAACATCTATGCACTATCTGAAAGACTGAATAAATAGTCATTTTTTCATGATTGGTATGATACAGCTCTCAAACACTAATGACCAAATGATATTTTACAAATTACTCAAAAGCATAACTTCATCAATAAATTGGTGGGCGCCTTTTTTAATACTAATCTCCCGCTTTTTCTCAACTGTTCACCAATGTGTACTTCTTAACATGACAGATCACAGAGTGGTAAGCTGTGGTTCAGCTTTTGTCACAAGGGTGTCCTCAAAACGTTCACCTTCCACCAAACATCTTATAAGCACACGTACATTACATTGGCTTACAAGTTCCTATTCAATGCATATGTTGGTCACTCAGAAAAACACGACATTCTCCGTAAACTGGAAATGTTGCCACTCAAGTTTGCAGTTGGTACTCAACTCCATTCTCATTAATGTGCATGCCTTTGCAGAAATTTCTTTATTATTAAATAGATAAAATCCAGGCAATTTCGACTATAGATGTAGAATTGCCCTTTAAATTGATGTATTGGGGGAGGGTGGGAAATGTGGGATCATATGTCAGGATATGGACACTAAAAGACTTCTTCTAGACTGTCATTATGCAGATGACCATTATTTGCTGCTTTTGGACGTAAGTGTAGCCCTAAAATAACTGTTTTATATTAAGTACATTTATTCTAAGATTTTGCTACCTTAAGATGCTTGACATCTTGTGGAATCCCTCATTTAAGAAATAAAGGGTGCTGCAGTATCATTATGGGTGAATAATGTGTCCGAGGTCGGAAAAAACTAATAATGGGCGAGGCGCAGCAGAGCTATTATTGAAAGTTTTTCCTGGCCGAGGATACATATGAGCCCATAAATGCACGGCAAAACCCTTTATTGCTATTCTATACCCAAAAAACACGTTGATGTTAATAAGAAAATGCTTTGCCGATCATTATTGCAGAATAATGGGCAGTGAACTGACCAATCAGATGCTGCATTTTCAATAATGGGCAGCCAAGGTAATAGAATTTAGAATTTGGAGATGCATAAAGATACATCACAGGACTTCAAACTTTCACTGCACAAAGCGGTTGGTTCAAAGTGAAAATCGTCCGCATACAAGTCGCCACATATTCTTGCCGAACTGCATTTTCCTAGTTACCAGTGGCAGCTGAAGATTTTGACTTCAGTGCAGCCCTGGTCGTATAAAGTGAACAAAGCTAAAGAACATATTGAAAAGTCTTTTAAACCTCAACAGCAAGCACCTCTAGTCAAAAACTAAAAAGGAACCAGTACTGTCAAAATTACTCATCATACGGCCAATTTATCACTTTTCTTTACGATTTTTCTAAGAAACACTGGATTGTACCACACCTAATTAACTCACCCCTATGAAAAACACTTCAATTGATAGAGTTGTATCCCACTGCACATTATACTGAAAATTATTTTGAGGCTTAGAAGCTGGGACCTGATGTTTATGTGCACAATGCAAGGACTGTGATGAAATAAAAGACTCTATTACACATGGAAAGGCCTTACAACAAAGTGTTAAATAAAAAATGGTATAATCATACAACAAACCATCGACATTATAAGGCACAAGGATAAAATACACAATAGTGGATATTTTATTAACGTTGACGCTAACCAAATCAACTATAATTTCATTTTGTCATTTTATAAACTTTGAAAAAAAAAATACATAAGTGCATAATACATACCATATAAAGTGACACTGTCATTTGTTTACAGTTACATTTTAATTTTTAAATACATGTATACCATTATCTAACTTTATTTTACACAATCATTTTCATAGTTATGATCTTTGGCCACACAAAATATTGAAGAGACGCAAGGACACTTTCAGAAAAGTGAAGTCCATTTTTTGGCTTATCTAGAATACTTACCAATATATTAAATCACACCTGAAATGAATGAGCCCAAAATGCCTTCTTTGTGCAATAAGATAATTCAGTATTTTCTATTGCGCATGCCAGAAAACAGTGGCAGTGCCAGGGTAAAATCATAGGCGGGGTGAAACATTACATGATTTACCTCATATAGGTGCCGCCCCTGCCAGAAAATCCAAGCATGCTTCTTTATAGGGCTGGTTTAAACAGCATGCAAGTTATTTTTTTGTCCACTTGTTTGTCCAATAAACCTTTTAAATGTTCTCAAATTCTACAACCAATCAAGTGGAAATTTAGAGAAATTGTATCCCCAGAAAATATCCTTGCAACCCTTTGAAGGGCCATGGTCCAATCGCTAATAACCTCGTCCCCAAATATGATGACCTCAAATGTTAAATGACACAATGTGACTTTTCACCAAAAAATTCCCAAAGAGCCATAAAGAACCCTTAATGTCATTCCATTCAAGGTACAAATTTACGATAATCAGTACTACTACTTCAAATGTTAAAGGGGCCTTTTCTTTTCTGATCACACACAGACTCACCCCCACGTAACAGTTGATAATTTTATATCATCTGAACCGTTAGCCTTAGTAATCCATGTGTACCAAATCTTACGTGCATATTCGGTCATATATGTAAGATATTTGCAATTTTGTATTTTCTGTCCCTAAATGGACAGATATTACAGCACAGTGGCCTATGGGACAGTGGGAAACAAGCATTTGCTCATAACACAAAACCGCAAGCTCGGGATACACTCAAATTTTGTGAATAAGCTTTTCTCAAGGATATCTAGTGAACCATGAACAGAAGGTGCTGGAATCACAAAATGCACCTTTAAATAATCAAAAAGCAAATTAGATATTTTGTATATTATAATTTTTTGTCAATGTTGAGAAGGGGAAATAGTTTTTTCAACCAAATTTGAAGTTACACTGCAAACTAGAATATACATACACTACACACCCTACACTCGTTGTTTTAAAGGTTTTAACCACTTGCCCCAAGAGAGCTTAAAGGTTGCAACGAGAGATTTTGAGGCACCCAAATATTGTGTTATAATAGTAATTTCAAATAGATTAGACACTCAATAGATTTCTTACCTTGTATTTCGTACAGAAATGTCTTAAAAGAGAGAAAATAGATGATTTTGATTTGCTTATATTTCAATGTAAGACATAGGCTGAATTCGTATTTGCTCCTATACGAAATTAGAAATTTCACTATTTTCGTACCAAATAAACCTTTATCAGCTTAACCTCTTCAGATGGGGATATTTTTGATGGAAAGCATTACATCAGGACAAAAATCAGTACTTTCCATTTTTTTAGGGACACCTATAGGTGAAATCTCTCGTTGCACCTTTAATATTATGCCCTGTTGTGGGCAGAAGGCATATTATTCTACCAGACACTGGAACACAGGTACTTTAAGTTTAATATAGCCTTGCCCCAACCATTCTGTGGTCCCATAGTGGCTTAATGACCCTGGGTATTATGATGTGGATCTGTCATAACCAAAAGATGACCTTTGACCCTGTGAACTGGAGGTGGTGCTTAAAAAGTGACCTCAAAATAGCTTTCACACACCGCTGTATATGTGAAAAATTGCTAGCTGGGGACAGGTGGATAAAATGATAAATCATTAAAGCAATGGTCCACCATTTTGGTGTGAAATGCCATAAATTTTCAAAAATCATAAAGTGTAGCAAACCTGGAACTATTCCCATTTTAACTAAACAAAGTTAATAAATCCTATCATGACTAAAGCACAATCAATCAGTATCAAAATGACTTGGAAAAACAAATCAAGTTGTGCCATCTTTAATGTACACAACAATGCTAAAATCCAACTGCCATAATTACAGTTGGCCGATAAATAGTACACCAATATTGACTGCTCGTGAGGGCGATGGTAAAATCTCTTGCCACAAGGTGATAAGAGATGCAAAGCTGAGCATTATCTGAAGACGATCTGGAGAACATGGTCCTACAATCTCCAGATTACCTTGAGAAAATAGTAGGCCTACAGTCTCCAGATCAATGAGGGGGAATAGTTTTCACTATCCCCTGAATAAAGAGCAGTCAATATTTGTTTTATATACCTCATAAAAAGCTTATGCATTCGTGGCTGTAGCCTACTCAGCTTAGTCAGGTTTGGACTTTGTTCTGTCCTAACAGTGTGCTTGATTTTTTCATCTACATCAAATATATTACCCAATTCCTCAAATTAGCACATATAATGTCATCACTATTGCCATTAATTTCCATGTACTAAAAACTTGAAGAGAACAATCTGAATCAGACATATTACATCAGTGGAATCAAACACATTTTCCAAATAATTACCATGTGATAACTATAATTGACTGCCGCCTTATTATTTAAGCTATTTTTAACAGGTGCAGCTTATGCACAAAGCGACTTACATGCAAGAAATTATGGTAACTTATGTTAGTAGTTTTATCATTTTTAAAACTACTGCTACCCCTTGTTACAAGAGGTATATTTTAAATGTATAACTTATATATGTATATTCAATCTAACCAATGTTTACCTCATATAATAGTATGTTACGTACGATTGGTCAAGATGGGTTATGTGGCCAAGTATTAACAACCGTTTACACACGGCAAGTGTGGTCAACACATAACAAGTTCCAAAATCATGCACTTTGAGGCTGAATTTTGACATATTAGTAGTTGTTTTATAAGTTTTGTTCTGGTAAACATGAACAGAATCCATTAATAGGATGTTTGGGTGGAAAGTTGATTATCAAAGCCCTTGGGCATACACAAGCATTCATACCCCAAATCCTATTCATGACCCCATAATTAATATTCAATTCTTAATTCAAATAATGAACGTGCTGGTATAAAACACCCTGGCTGGTATTCTGAAAGGGAGACTAACTTTAGTCCTGGGTTTAAACCAGGGTTAGTCCTACAAGAGGGGACCTTTTTCCTTTCAAAATACTGTGAAAGTTAAATGTAACGGGTGAGAAAATTCCTCATGGATGGGCTGTTCCAGCCCATCCATGAGGAATTTTCTCACCCGTTACAACACACTTTTAGAGTATGTTGTAAGAAAAAAAGGTCCCATCTTGTAGGACTAACCCTGGTTTAAACCCAGGACTAAAGTTAGTCTCCCTTTCAGAATACCAGCCCCTGTTTACAACCACTTGGGCATACAACAGCTCAGGGTTCCCACTTAGGTTTTAACTTGAAGTCTACTGGACCCCATAATTTCCAATGTTCAGAATTATCTGGTCCAGTGCAATATGTTGTGGTCTGAGACCAGCCTATTAAATGTTTGTACTACTACTAATCAGGGCTTATCAGTTTCCAAATACATGGTGGGTAAGATTTCCTGATTTCTACTGTGCCTTTGGTGAAACTTTGGAGGTATCACATTTCCTTTTTTAATGTTAACAATAACCAGTTGATTTTCTGTCAGACAATACTAATAGTAATAGCCATTGCAATATTGGGAATTTGGTTTTCCCACAAGCACTATTTTGAATGCTGCATTTAGCAGAAATATTATGTCTATAAATTTTGCTTTTGAGGTTTAGAAAGATATATTTTTTCTTTTCAGAGGCTTAGAATTATGGCGGCCAAGTGGACCTCATTTTGTTACTCATTCTGAATTGATTAAGTCCAGTGAAAATTCTGTCTGTCATATGAAGCCAAAATCCTACTAAGCGGGAACCCTGCAACAGCCATTACACACAGATATAATCGCCGTCGCAATTCCTTTTCTGAAATAGGCGTCCACATACGCGAGCGAGAGTTGCTGCATGTACGCGCAGACAATATATTTCCTTTACGCGTTGTCATGGTTCAGTCTGGCGGGAATGCTGGCGTAGTCTTGACACAGAGAAAAGGAATTATGACAGAGAGTATAACGGGGTGAGTTATGGGCTGACATGATCAGAAACATTGCCAGGAGTTCAAGACAACAGTGGCTAATACATTTAGCACTCTTGCTTCCTTTTTTGCTCTCCCTCTCTTTAAATTGGAATAACTTAACAAACTTACCACAGCACTAATTGTTCCATGAGGCTGCCTCTTTACATGGACAAGTATAAAATGTTTAAATCTTTGGTAATAGAATGGCCTAATTCTGAGCATAGTGGTGGGAACTTGTACCACTTCTCAGTTACAAGATTGAGAAACTGAAATGTGTGAAAATTGCCTTGAGCATTATTTTGTACTTTTACTGATTTTTTGAAAGGCTTGAATATATTTTTCAATTTTAGGTATGTCCATACAATGTATGGCTACTAACACAGGCTTTCTCTGTGGATATACTTTCCAGTCCTGTAATACTAAATTCTAGGTCAGATTTAAGAGTCCTTCTTGGATTCCTCCGATGCCTCTAACTGTTTCTGAAAAAAAAAAGAGAATTACATAACTGAATATAGGTTAGAAATTACGAGCGTTATAATAACAGTGGAAAAGTGAGCTTCTTTTTAAACCCTAACTCCCTTTTTATTTTATTTGGTTACTCGAAAGGCTATAACATGTAATCAACTAATCAAAACAATGTAAAGAAGTCTGTAATGCCCAGGGGGTTAAAAATTGACCTTTTGATCTCACTGTAGTGTTGTGAATGAGATTTTCCCTCTCCAGTGATCTCACAGGAAGGGCACATGTGCTGCAGTGGATCAGCGCTCGCCTCATAAGCATAAGGTTGTGGGTTCGAGCCCCGCTGTCGCCAATGTGTTGTGCACTTGGGCAAGGCACTTTACCTCGCTTGCCTCTCTCCACCCAGGAGTATAAATGGGTACCAGTATACGCTGGGAATGCAAAACAGACTCGCTGTGCGGAGGAGTGGCGAACCCCCCACAGCAACATTATATGAGGGAGTCTGGCCCAAACGCCAATGACAGAGAGATGGGCACTCCGCCTGCGGGCGCACCATTTGCATTTGTAGTGTTGCACATGTATTCGTCTCAAAATGGGATGAATGCTAAATGTGACAATCTAAAGTGTGGAGTCTAAGCTAAACCGACGAGATGATCTACATATGGGATGTTTGTCAATTTGCTGACTCTCTTTTGTAACTTTTTAGGGTATTACTTCGCTCGTTGATCAACCCAAATTTGTTAAACATCGCTTTGAGAAACTGAAAAGTGGGGGAGGAGGTCTTATCTGCCATGCCTCAGGTAAGTATTTCTTTGGGTGCCTTTGCATATGCTTCACTGCGTACCATGGAGGGCACAGTGCATTTCCCGGCTCAATTTGCTCCATGATACAGAGTCACTTATCAGCAATATCACTCTCTTGCATATTTTTGTTAACACATCGTGATGTGCTGACACACTGTTGGAACCGAGGGGTGCATGCAGGAACCCCAGCCTCTTCGGGTACACCACTAAGTTACATTGCATTCTTTAGCCTTACCTGTAGTTTACTATGCTCTTGTAGTAACGATCATACTCCTTGTTTCACTCCCTCAGCCGGCTTCTGAAAATGCTTCAAGATCTGTTTTTGTAGGCTTTACAATTTTCTAGTGGAAAACAATAAAGAATGCAGTTTCTTTTATTATATTCCAAAAAGGACAATACTTGGCCGTGACACACACACATTACACACACACACACACACATACACAGAGAATCAGGGGTCACGTCTAGTGTCAAAATCACAAAATTGATCAATTTAACATATCCTTTGCGGAATAAGGTGCGATGTACCTGGGACTGTATGTGCAAATTTGTAGCGTTGGGCTGAAAATTTGCATAAATTGCCTTAGCAGCATTTTTGGACAAACCAAGTGAAATTTTAAGGCTATACTAGCATACTAATAATCACAATAATAATACCCCTTTAATCAGTTTATATGCCCTTTAAATCCAACCTATGCACAGTAGTTCTTTTGAGTGAATTTGCAATTACTTTGGCAAAAGAAGATATTAAGAGATTTTTCAAAAAGAATGTCCCTTAAAGTGCAACGAGAGATTTTGAGGCACCCAAATATTGTGTCATAATCGTAATTTTATAGATTATACACTTCAAAAGCTTTCTTACCTTGTATATAGCTACAGCAATGTCGTTTTAAGAGAGAAAAAAGTGATTTTGATTGCATGTTCAGTTCGTGGCAAGTCCAAAATCACAGTGGAAAGATACGTCTTCTTTAACCAGGCTGGAGTTTCATCATCCAGGTTGATCAGGCCGGGAATTCCTCTTGGGGGAACTTGTAGACCGCACAGTCATCAATGATGTGGCTAATGGTGTGGCTATCCACAATCGCAGTTTGGTGTGAAAGGTTCTACTCCGATATTGGAAGGAAGTTCTTTGTAAGACCAACGCCAGTTCTTGATTCTGTTGAGGTTGACCATGCTTTCCTATCAAGGTCACAGCCCTTTTGGTGCTTGCTGGATGGCTGTCCACACTGCTTTAGGTTCAAGTATAGGATGACCATTGCTCATACCATCTGTCATTGATCCAGATGATCGATAGGATACTGTGACTGGCAGTGTCATGTTATTGGGTAGCACAGTGATCCGTGGAATTCTCTGATCCTCAAATCAAAGGGTGTTGGTGGTGGGGAATTAGACTACCAGGTCATCACATTTCTGCGTCGAGCTTGATCGTCTGAAGTTCCTCCTAAGGTTTGCAGGAGCTATGCCCGACAGAATTGGAGTATTCTACAGGCGTCGCCAAAGGCAACCACTAACAAATCTGATTGCATCATTCCGAAACGAACATCATCATTGTTGAATGTAACGCTGTGACTCCATACTGGTGCCAGCGTACTCTTTCAGCGGTGGAGTATGCCTAGGCAACAGTTGATGTATGTAAAGGTGTCAAAGGCTGCACCCCATCCAGTTTCCGCAAGCCTTCTGAGGAGGTTGACACGAGCCTGCGCCTTGGCAGCGCCTCCTTGGTGTGTTGATTGAAAGTAAGGCTGCGGTCCATGGTGACGCCAAGGTACTCGGTTTGGGTCATGTAAACAAGGTTTTTTCTCCATCTAGATCGATGTTTAGTTCTCTTTTTGCGCCTCGATTTGCAAGGTGGAAAACAGAGCTGACGTCTTGGGTTTGCTGAGTTTCAATGCCCATCGGTGGAAGAATTGGCTTACAGTGTTAGGTCTTTCTGCAACACTGGTTCAAGGACTCAAAGGAATCAGCAGCCTATTCCAAGTGCCGTGTCGTCTGCGTAGGAGTACTGTAACACTCTCCCTTTGCATATCTGAGACGTAGATGTTGCAGATACTGGGTGCCCGGACAGAACCTTGTGGGACAGCCATTCCGAAGTTTGCGCTTACTACTGCGTTGCCCATTCGATGTCTCCAGGACGAACAATCTTGTCTTGGATGAGCAACATAATGAACTTGACAAGCTTGACCTCAGTGAATATTTTTGAGTACTTGAGGTAGAGACCTTGGTGCCAGACTGTATTGTACGCAGCAGTTAGTCAATGAAGACTGCTCCAAACTTCTTCTTCTTCTGGAAGGCTGTCTCGATATCATTGGTAAGTCTTGCTATCTGATCAGTTGTTGAGTTACCTCTCGAATCCAGCTTGGGTGCGGGGTTAAATTTGCCTCGACCGTATCATTGATCCGGCCGAGTATCAGCCTCTCAAGCAGCTTATAGATGTGAGATAGTAGCGATAGGGGTCTGTAACTCTGGGGTCTTTGCTGGTATATTCTTGGGCTTCAGTTGCAATGCTTTGAAGTTTGCCCTCTGATAGGAATAGCTGACGTTCCAATGCAAGTAGAAAGGAAGAGTTGGAGGCATTGCAACAGCTTCGGTGCCATATTCTTCAAAATCTGTATGGTGTTGTCATTGCCCGGAGCTTTCCCATTCTTGAGAACTTTAATTGCTCTAACGTTGATCACATCGTAGGTGAATGGTTGGGACATTGGGTGCTTGACGGTGGGAGAGGTTTGTAGAAGCTGTTTAATCTCCGCATTAACAGCACGAGAGTGCTTTCGCCGTGGAGTGTGGTCTTGGCCACTTTCCATTGTTTGACAATTACTGAAGCGATGGAGTGTTTGCAGAGACAGGACATGCTTAGCTGGACCGCTACGCCGGTGAGCTTGTTGATGGTGTTCCAGGCCTTGCGGCGTGAGTGGGTAAGTTGATATTGGATATCTCCTCCTCCCATCGGGTGCGTCTCTTTTGGCCAACAGATCCATTAGCTGGTTTGGCCCTTTTCTATTCTCTCAGTAACGCAGTTGGTATTATAATACGCTTTGTATAACTCGTCGCATTCCTTGTCCCAACAGGGGTGTAGGGATCTTCTGCTCTTGTAATGGAACATTTTGCTGCTTGGTGGAGCATGTAGCAGAAGTCAGAATATGCATCGGTGATGTTAGATGAAGCCGGGTTCTGGCAGCGGGGATGACAGTTCTCTGGTGATTTGTTTGAACTTGGGCCAGTTGGCTTCCTGAATTTCAATCACTTTCTGCTAGGCCTGGAGAATCGGCCTTGATGTCACTGGTTACCAGGATAGGGCAATGACTTGATCTAGGAAATCTAGGAGGACCGTTCTGGAGCAGCGGATCGGATTCGCTGTTACTGTTGACAGGTCGGGACAGGTCCATTCCCATGACTGCTAGAATAGAAGGTAGGTGGATCCTTAATATCAACAAGCATTTGGAGTCTGGGCTTCAAAATCCATTCAAGAGCCGCGTTGCCATTCTGGTCAGTGTTGGAGTATCCCCCATGCTTGTATTTCTACAGTTGAATCTCCGCAGACGAAGGAGCTCCTCGGAACTACCTGGAAGGGAGTTGAAGTCTGCCTCAGCTGGTGGTGCTTATAGATGTTGGTGAAGTGGGGGGGTTTTCCAATTGCTTCACACTTTATCCACTGGATCAGCGAATTCATTGAAGATTGCCGGGTTGATCTCACTTGTATGCCTGCTTCAACATAGTAAGCGATCCCCATTCTTGTGTGTGGAATGAAGCAAATAAGTCAAAACCTTCGATTGCAGCTTCTCTTCAGATTCGCAGTGAGTTTCTTGGAGAAGGATGATATTCACTCCGTTCTCCCTTGAGAGCTGTAAGATTATGTCACGCTTAGCATGGTGAGACCCTCAACGTTCAGCTGCAGGAAGTAACAAAGTTCCTCTGTGAGTAGTTCAGCCGCCTAGAATTGAGTGTGGGTCTTCAAGATGTTCCCTGTGGTGTTTTAAAACACATGTTTGGACCCTGTGGTGTTTTTTGAAACACGATGTTTGACTGTGGTGTTTTAAAACCCGATGTTTTTGGACTTATAAGTTGTGAACAGTTAGCCACAACCGTTATGTGACATTACATTGATTGGCTATATTTCATATAAAACATAGCGAATTTTATGTGCCCAAGTATGAATTAGAAATTCAAAATTTTGGTACCCCAGAAAACTTTCTCAGCTTAATAATTCCTTCAGATGGGGGATGTTTTTTGATGGCAAGCTTTACAACCTCAGCAGGGCAAAATCAGTACTTCCGATTTTCTTAGGGACACCTGAAATGTGAAATCTCGGTTGCAAACCTTTACTTGGCCACATGACTTTGACCCTAATCCAAGTAATCGGCTTACTGCCCTTTGACCTTAACTGTGTACACCCTATATAGCCTTGGTTCAGGGTGGTTCATTTGAGGTTTGAAGATCATTGAATTGATTTGTGCAGAAGCATAATTTCTTGAAATGCCCCCAATTTAAGTACACAACACTTTGAAGCACTGGCCGTGGTTTCTTCTGTTGCAAAATTGAACTACCCACTCTGGACACTAGAAAAATAATTAAATAAAAAATACAACATCGTGGTCCCTGGACCGCTGTGTCGTCTGCCGTCGCGGTTGTGAATGGGGCCAAATGTCACATGAGTCACCAACATGTCACCCCACCCTGTCCCCCTCCTTTCACCAATTACAAATTTGCATCATCGTAGCCCTTCAACGGAACTCACATGGCATCAATATATTAAGGTTTATATTTTACCACAGAACACCCACACAGATAACAAAAACAATAATACAAACTAACTAAATTTAAAATACACAACTTGCACTAGAACATTAGAGCTGCACCACATCAGATCTGCACCTACACCCCCTTCCTTTTACCCTAACTCAAAACACTAACACTTGGAATTCCATTTTTAAAACACAGAAACAGAAAGTGTGGAATAGTTCACAAGTCAGGAGGCTAAAAGAGGGCACAGTGCAACCAAACACATCATTTCATGGAAATATACAAATGATTTATACTAGTCATAACACATGATTTTCTATACAATATTTCCGAAATAAAAGGGTTTTGGCTTAAAATAATAAATGGGGCCCCCAGAGACATAGTGCGACAAGTTAAGGAAAATGATCATATAGAACTTGTTACGCACCCCTTTTATGAAGCAAACCCCCACAAACATCCTCAGGCCCTGAATCATCTAGAATACTCCTATTGAACCACTAATGATGTCAATTCTTCTTAGAGATAAGTTTTATATCTTGCCATAATTTTGAGCGAGTGTGTGTTTGTGTGTGCACATGTGAATTTTTCTGTGTTTGTATATGCATGGTGTGTTGGGTGTTATTTGTGTGTGTGGGTGTTCATTTGCATGTATGTGTGTGTTGAGTGGTGTGCGTATGCTGTTATGTTTACAGCAATATGCGCATTGTGACTTTATTTTGCTTGTTTGTCGTCACACAAATACATTTACATAGATTGTTATAGTTTAATCCTGATGTCATAATTAAATCCTGGTGGCTATAAATTCTAATAGTTCTTTTCAAGGATTGTCAATAATTTATGACAATGACACAACTATTGGTTTGCATTTGTTTTATCATGGCCATGTATCGATAGAATGATTTTAGATCTTGAGCTTTCTATGGGACACACCTAGTGATTGTTAACACTAACAAATGCACTGAAGAATAAATATCACTTCACTGTAACTTAAAAGGGCATTTTGTGATCCACAACCACGTCCCCCTGACTTACCTATTAAAAGTTCAGATTTTAATATCATCTCAACCATTAGCACTAGTAATCCATGTGATGTACCTAATCTTACATGAACATTCGATCATATCTGTAACAAATTCCCAATTTTGTATTTTCTGTCCGTAAACAGACAGAAATTACTGCATGGGACCATGTATGGGACAGTGGGCAACAAGTATTTGCTCTTAACACAAAACTGCAAGGTCGGAATCAACTAAAATTTTGTGAATAAGCTTTTCTCAAGGATATCTAGTGAACAATGAATAAAACAAAAGGTGCTGGAATCACGAAATTCACCTTTAATACCACCATATAATGTCCTCTAGCTAATTAACTTAGAATTTGTAAATATTGCAATAGAAGTTTGACTATAGATGAGGTGACATCAATGTTTACAAACACAAGTTGGAGGTGCGAAGAATATGCCCATTACAGTTACAGCATTCAACAGCCTTATCACGCCCGATTGAGCGTGTATTTTAAAAGCACAAGCCCTGCAGGTGCTCACGCATACTGCCAAGCAGTGCTTTGTTCATTGCCCGGCATTGACGTCACATGTCAACTCATCTATACAATGCTTTGGTAACATACCTTCTTTGGTGGCTTCAAGTTCTTTTGAAACAGTCTTCAGCTCTTCAACAGATTTGCTTGGTACAGGATCTACTGAGCTTTCAATACCTTTATTCTGTGAACAAAATATACAGTAATCTTTGAGACTTAGCTGCAAAATGTCATTAGTTCACTTTTTCATCCACATCACATACTGTTGTATTTCTCATATTTTAGTTTATGCATACAGACATAAATTTGTAGTGTAACTAAGAGGATATATCCTGGCCTCTTGGTTGGCTCCTACATATTAAAGTCAACAATTCTGTGTAAATATTTATAATATTCTTTCAATCATTTTGGTACATTACTTTAGCTTGGCAAATGAAATTAAAGTCTCACACAGTTGTAAACATTTTATGTAAAGCTAATTTATCTTATCTTATATGCTAATTTAGTTTTCTGATGGGGGCAAGTTCCCAGTCAGTGTAAAATAAAATTGCAATTGTAGGCAAAATGTCCCTATTGGGGACACAAGGGTGAAAATGGACTGATTTAGCATAAATATCATCTTTTCCTTCCCCATTTTCTCTCAACATTTTTAAGGAGCACTCTGTCCTCCTGCCACCCGGCTGGCTATGCCCCTGCAAACAAACACATATATGCACGCACACACACGCACACAAACAC
The DNA here is from genome assembly GCA_023653785.1 of Ophioderma brevispina. Taxonomy (NCBI): domain Eukaryota; kingdom Metazoa; phylum Echinodermata; class Ophiuroidea; order Amphilepidida; family Ophiodermatidae; genus Ophioderma; species Ophioderma brevispina. Next base: position 6,342 of record JAMKCH010022412.1, on the reverse strand, counting down.
ACACAGAAAAAGTGATTTCTTAGTCTTGCTCTGAGCATGCTCAAATGCAAGACAAATGAAAACTGAAATATCATCACAGAGTTCTGTTTCTTTAACTACCAGTTTGACTTCTTCTATTATATTCATCAAATTTTTGGCAGTCTCAGAGGCACTTTTGGCTTGTTTAAAGGTGCAACGAGAGATTTTGGAGGCACCCAAATATATGTCATAATAGTAATTTCATATAGACTAGACACTCAATAGATTTCTTACCTTGTATTTGGCTACAGAAATGTCTTAAAAGAGAGAAAAAAGGAGATTCTGATTTGCTTATATTTCAATATAAAACATAGTCTGAATTTCGTATTTGCTCCTATACGAAATTAGAAATGTCACAATTTTTGTATCAAAGAAACATTTCTCAGCTTAATCCTTTCAGATGGGGTTATTTTTAATGGAAAGCTTTACATCAGGGCAAAAATCAGTACTTTCGATTTTTTTAGGGACACCCGATATGTGAAATCTCTCATTGCACCTTTAAGAGATGCTTCATTAGATGCCATCAAGGTGGCTTCAAGCTCAAAGACAAGACAAATAAAAATGAAAACTGAAATATCATCACAGAGTTCTGTTTCTTTAACTAACTGTTTGAGGAGCTCTATTTCATTCATCAAATTCTTGGCAGTCTCAGAGGCACTTTTGGCTTGTTTAAAGCAATAACAGCACATTTTTTGAAGAGTGCCCCCAATTTTCAAAATTTGATATTTTTGCACAGTTATGTTGGTAATTGTCTACGAAACTACACCTGCGAACGAGAATGCTAAAAAATGTGTATTTATCATAAAATAAGCGATTTTGTAATTAGAATTGGGATCCCAGATTGCACTTAGCGGCAGAGCTGGAAATGCTAAGTTTATGTCCATCGATGATGAAATAGTGCCACCTCAAGAAAATGACCTCTAACTTGACTTGCCTGAACCCATAAAACAACTAATGAGCGTAGACACGCTATTTCAAATTGGAAGGCCGTTTCCAGCAGCCACTGAATTATTCTAATTACAAAATTCCTTTGTTCGCGACACAGACATTTTTGAGCTTAACCATTCACAGGTACAGTTTACTAGCCATTACCAATGCAACCCATTTAAAAAATCTCAAAATTTTTCAAAAATTTGGGGGCGCTCTTCAAAAAAAAGTGCTATTATTGCTTTAAGGGATACTTTATTGGATGCCATCAAGGTGGCTTCAAGCTCAAAGACAAGACAAATAAAAATGAAAACTGAAATATCTGTTCCCTTTCTTTTAATACCTGTTTGAGTTCTTCTATTTCATTCATCAAATTCTTGGCAGTCTCAGAGGCACTTTTGGCTTGTTTAAGAGACGCTTCATTGGACGCCATCAAGGTGGCTTCAGTTGAGGTTAGCAGACACACACGTCGTAGCACCCTGTGTTAAATACACAAAGAGGATCTAAAGTTAGTTTAGTTAAGCCAAAGTTTTAAAAATGGTTATGTGCCCGCTAAACGAGGGTGGCCGGATACACCTCACACTCAGCAATACTGTTGTGTGAGGATTTATTGGAGCAAAAGATAATTGACCGGATGCCCTTCCTGACGTCACTCCACAGTTTTCAACGGTGGGCCTAGTCTTTGGGTAACTATGCCCACCATGCAAGGTAGCATGTGCTGGATGGCCACCAAGCTCTCCAGAGCTGATGCCCAAAGAGGATCTACAGTAATCCTGTATAAGTGGTTGTGTGATTTTTCACAAATTTTACAGATACAGTTGTAATGGTGAATTTGATGACAAAACTAGAATTTCGCGGTTCTCGGCTTTCGCACTCGCTATATTCAAAGAATATAAGCTGTGGGCCGCCCCATGACCTTTGACCCTGGTACATGACCTTTGACCTCATCAACATATGAGGGACTGCATGGTGCACCTATGACACAAGTTTGGTTCCAATTGAACTTCAAGTTTTCAATTTAGGTAAATTTTACATTTTTAGCCTATTTTTCAACTTGACCTCACATGACCTTTGACCTTTCAACATGACCTTTGACCTCATCAACATATGAGGGATCCCATTGTGCACCTATGACAGAAGTTTGGTTCCAATTGAAGTCCAACTTTTCAATTGAGGTCAATTTAAAAAAAAAACTTAACAATTTAGTGACACACACACACACCCACATACACACCCCCACATACACATGCACAACGGATTGCTAAGTGGTTCTGCCAGCTATAGCTGGCGGCCCACAAAAACACTGTTGTAACATAAATGCCACTGTAAATAGTGGAATTTTGTTTAAATACTAAACCAGGAAAGATCTTTTTACCTGAAATCAGGAGAAAATGATCCCTTGTAATTTACATAACATATTGTTGCCCTACATTTTGCATAGAAATAACATACAAAGGCAAACACTGATGAAATATCTACACACTTAGGCTTTAAAAATTCTTGTACTCCCCTAATTAAACCTAACCTTATTCAATGCACAAATTAAAATGATCCTAATTTTCAGAAAAAAATCTCTGCCCATTTAAAAAAAAAATCATTAAGCAGGAGGCTCAGTGTAAAATTAGACTGGAGGCTCAGGTGTAAAATTATACAATCAACTTAATATCTATTTTAGATACAAAGTGGATCTACCAAATCTATTTTCCAGCCTCTTAAATCAATACATTTTTAGTGTGTTGGGTATCCAACTATCCATTTTCAAATGAGAAATTTTGCCCCTATTAAATATTCAATGATTTGGGTTGGATTGATCCATGATACAAGTTTTTTTTTTGCATGATATTAACACTCACAGCCAGAGAAAAACAGCAAACCCTGCTATGTACAGATTGCGTTGAGCTCTAAACAGCTTCATGTTCACCAATGCCTCAGCATTGGGTACTGAATAGTCAACATCGTCTAGAGCGTGGGAATACTTGTGTACTTCTCGCACAGCATCTGAAAGGGGAAAAATAATAAATTATTGACGAAACAATAGGCATCCAAAGAGTCTTTAAATATGAGATGCAAGGCCATATTTTTCTCAGTCGTCTTGAAATTTGAGCCCTCATCAAATCCATTTCATTCCCAAGATATTTAAACAAAAAAACTTGGACCGCTGTGTCGTGAATGATAGGCCTTTGGTTACACTGTGAACACACTATATAGTCCCTTTATCTTCCTCGAGTCATTGACGTCAACACGTTCAGAAAGAGGTTTTGCGTGTGCATTTTCATACCGCCTTTATATACATGGGCTATCAACATATAACACATTGACATCACGACTCGAGGAAGCATAAAGTAACTATAGAAAGGACTATAGACTAAAGAGAGTTACTACAAAAGCACTAATCCAATTGCTTTCTTGACGCTTTCTCCTAATGAACAATTTAAAAACCTGAAATTACCACAATGGACATTTTATATTTACCTGGAAGAGAATTTAATTTTCCATAATAAACATGTAAATTTAACCTTAACCTTAACATTACTTCTTGTCAGCCCTTTAACTGCAGAGTGTGCAGAGGGCAGTGTACAACACCTCAATTCCACAAAAGGTCCTTTTTTGCTGTTTTTTTTTTATAAAAGGTCTAAAATTAAGAGAGAATTTGAACCAAGGAAGTCTACATTTTTGGACTTCGATTGGAATTTTAGGGGTGTTTAGGGTTTAGGGTCCACTTTTACAGAAGAGGTCCACTTTTTCTAGTCCCCTGCCCCCCCAAAAAATAAATCCTTTTATGGCCCGGCTTCTTTAGTATAGGTATGTGTACAGGACAGGTCTTGGACAGACCAGGACAGGTCTTAGCCCTCTTGGACTGGGGGGAAAAAAAAACTTTGACCACTTGTTCCATCAATGACTGCCTTGTTTGTTACTGCAAAAAGTTCATCTCAGCTTCCCGTTCGCACAGATTAAAAAATTCACATTTTAAACCGCATTTCTGTTTTTGTAGCAACTAAAAAGGTTTCACAAGATTCATAACAGTCTTGAATCCAAGAAGAAAAACGAAAATTTGGCTGAGAAACAGTAAAAAAAAATTGGTCTAAAACAAAAAACAACAAAAGAGAATTTAAACGTAGTGCTCGGGCCTTTTTGACTAAAAAAATAAAAATAACACACACGCTTTGTTTTGAGCAATGAAACCGACAAACTTTTTTTTTGGCCTTAACCCTTTTGCCACTTCTAATTGGGATTGTATTGGCAGAAAACAAACATTTCCCAACATCAACTGCTTCCTGATAAATCGATCATCCATTTCTCAGCCCGATTCTGATCTGAGACCTATCCCCGATTATGGCTTAATCATGATCCACTAATTCAATACATACAAAACAATCTGATCCACTATACCTTACCAAGAAAAGATTGCCAAGATACCCATGAAGACATTGAAATAGATGTAAGCATAAGCATTAATGGCTCTCAGAAGATTGGATGCAATATAGCTAGCTTCTGCCACCTAAACACAAATATAAGAACCACTTTCAGGCACTGTGGGTACTGAAGTGCTCTTTGAATGGTCCACAGAAAAAAAATGCATGGCATTCTCCTCTTCACTAGAATAGAAAATTTCGGATCTGCTAAGTATTGTTTATTTGTTATTTAGGTTAACTGTGAAGCGTTATTTTAAACTTTTAAAAATTCGCACTGTAGATGCATGTCGATTAAAGGGAACAAATCTATACTCAAAGTGTCAGGTCATGTCATAAATGCAAACGTCATGGGACCAAATGTACATGACCTCACATTGACTAAAGATGTACCACACTGTGCCTGTGAGCTTATTGGCAACAGTATGTGCATCAGTTTCCTTTTTCAATTTTTTTCTTCTAATTAAATAGCCATTAATTATTGCGGAATAATGGGCGGTCGTGTTGTTTATGATGGTTACATGAATTTGGGCGAGTTGTTACATTTTCTGTTACCAAGTCATGTTTAACATGTCATATCTCCCTTTGAATTATTTTATGGTATCATGTAATAATTTGGTGTCATTTGAAAGAAGAAATAATGTACTTTTCAGAAATGCAAAGAAATGTGCATAGCTAGATGGTACTTCTGTAAATATGTTAATTAATATCTACTTAAGAGTAGGCGGAGCTAGGAGGGAGGCTAGGGATGAAGGCGGCTACTGAGTAGATTTGACATTTGGCCTTTTTAACCTATATGTAACTAAATCTTGATTTCTTCTGATAAAACATACTGTAGTTGTGTAAGTTCAGAGATAAATATAGTTAGTAATTGCTGCTATTATTAAAAGACTTGTTAATTTCCCTAATTTATTTTTGAACTGAACCCCATAATTGTCTATCTGATGCAGAGCAAATTAAAAAAAAAGAGGGGAAGGAATCTCAGATTTTCTCTTACAACTTCCTTTCAGGTATATAAATTATGATAAATCTGTCATGAATCATCACTCTCTCAGATAATATTTAAGTTGGAACACTTTCATTAAGTATGTTTTATTTACCACTTAGCAATTGTAGGTTATATCACAACTACAGCTACCATGACAGAAACCATAAATTAACGGTGTTCAATACTAGTCTATGCATACATGCAGGTATTACAAAAAACGTTTTTTACAGTACTCAAAATAATAAGAGCACTTAATGGATTCCATATTAAAGAAAATATATGTGATTAATATTTTTGATAAATGCTAATGAGAATTAATCTACCTCATATATAGATCCAGTCACTGATTGGTTAAAATTGGAGCATAAATTCAACTACAATCGCGGCCAAAATTGTTTGAACACTTATATGTCTTATTATAAACTGCTCCCCCTCTCCCCCTGATCATGTTAAACAATGTCATTTTTTTCCATGCGCTCTTATGACCACCAACATTTGATGAGTGGGGAGGGAGGGGGTCAAGTGTTAGGGTTTGTTTTCAAGCTTTCCGCAATACAAGTTAGTATTCTCAGTGCTATCTCTTGGCCCATTTAGGCCTTCATTGCCTTAGAAAATAACCACGGGGTGTTCCAACTACTTTTGGACGGATTGTCCTGAGGAAGCGGAAAAAAAATCATCGAAATTTCCGTTTTTTTGATCATAACTTTTTAACTATAAGTGGCTATAACTACCAAATTTGGATTATATCTGGCTTAGAATTAATGTCCCCATTCTGCAAATTAACAAAGATTTTACCTGTCTATTTAGGGACAGGTTCCAATCAAAATGGGTAATGGCACAATGTTTGGTCCTATCTATTATTAATGCGTTTACCTGTATTTCGGAAGAACCTTACTGTATGGAAAAAAAATACTAATTGAAACAAAAAGGGTGGGAACCTTTAAAGAAATTGAATTCCGTGTGATTTAAGACATATTTCAATATCCATTAAGACACTGG
>JAMKCH010022411.1:0-28510 GCA_023653785.1 Ophioderma brevispina | reverse complement strand
CTCATCGGTTGAAATCGATTTTGGCGCAATCTTTTATATTTTTAATGATATATTATTTTTATAAGTCAAAAAAAAATTTTTTGATAAGCATGACACAGGTGCACGCTGTTTGATTACATTTGATGGATTTGCACCAGGGTGTGCCTGGGAGTATGATTGACGTGGGGTTGTAGAGGGATTCTAGTGGTTTTACGTGGAGGGTGATGGGATTGCAGGGAATTTCTGTATTTACGATTTTTGGCTCAGATCACCTTATATACCTCACTTAAGGCAGTCAACCTTTAATTTGAAATACCATGGGTTTGGAAACGCAACCTTGCAGCCTATTCATTTCATAGGGAGTGAAATTTCAGCAATGGGGCAATTGTGGGTAGTTTATCAATCAAATAGATCCTAAATAATTTTAACCACAGCCCATTGCACAAGATTACAAAATTCAAAAACTACAGGAAAAACAGATTTAAAAAAAACACACTCCTATGGCACGGTTCACTAGCTTCATTTACAAGGGTATTAGAAAACAAACCCACTGAGTTTTGTGTATGAATATATGATGACCTAGAATACAAGACCAGTTCATGTCAAGCATGTCCAAGTACAACCAATGAATGTGCCTAGGTTGTGAGGAATATTGTAACCTAGTGTGTATGTTATCTGGGCATTGTTACACATAATGGTACTCTCAAGACCAGGGTAAAGATCCATCATTAAATGTCAATGAACTGAGAAGTTATCCACTATGATGGGTGGGCGTCATCCAATCAAAAGGTTTGTTTCTAGCTGCTTAGGAAATATAAAGGAATTTCCTAGTTAGGCATATACCATGCCTTAATCTTAAAATAAATAGGAAACCACAGAGGACTTTGTATGACTATGAGAAAACCACCAACTGTGATATTCTGCCAATCATTTGTTGGCTGCCCATATGCTAGGGTAACTTGCAATGTTGTGGCCTTTATCCACTCTGACTTTATACCATCTTCGATAGAAAAAGTCCTCGTAAGGTATATACATTATGTAAATAATATACAGTTGCCCACAAGAAGTATCTCGGCCTATTTGCGGTCAGTATTGGCCAAAGTCCGACAATCGTGCAAAAATAGCTGCGATAGAACGCCCGAAAGATGTAAAGCTTCGTCACCAAAAGTTCAATTAAGGAGTTTTCAATAGCATTGCAGATCTGAAACATTTAACACGCAGCCAGAATCAACAATTTGCAATAATCGTTCCTGGAAAACCATCTTTGTTTAATACTAATGGATTCTTGCGGAACTTTTTTGAGAGGTAAAAAGACGGAAATTGAGGAGGGTGTGCAGGGTTAAAAAATCGTATTTAAAGTTAATTCTAGATTAATCGCTTTTTAATTTTAATCCTGAAATTGTCCCAAAGTGAATGTCTCTCTATACTTGTTATTACAGATGGCATGTGAATTAGACGGCACTTTTTAGAGTAAGTACTCGGGGACTAACGATCGGAATGTTTTAAAAGAACAGATAAAAGACGGATTTGCACCAAAGACAGTGGTTAGGCATCCTTATTAGAAAGTTTATGTTACTCACCGGAACGTGCCACAAACTGAATGCAGGCCAATAGTATATTATAATACATATACTTCAAGTATTTAGGCGTATTTGTAAGCGTTGCAAAAGATTCATAATATTTTTATTGTAGATGCTTAGTGAGTGACGGTGCATTACAGTAATCCAGACGGGCCAGTACAAAGTCTAGTACACAAACTGGGGAAATGTGTTTGAAAACAAGTCTATTTTGCATTTAGAACAGTAAAATTCATTTAATTTAATATTGTCCACGTGACACGTGGTTTCGCGGAATTGGTATCAAATCATTTTACAATCATCCACGTACAACGTTGTCTTTTCAAATAATGGCAGCCACAACCGAATATACCTGGAGTTGTTTCAATCTTATCAAAACCTTCTCGAGAATAGAAAAGTTGGAAGGGGCTCCTACCTTGCTAGATAATGTAATGGGGAAGTGGAAAAGTAAAGAATGGCCAGAGCAACAAACTTCTTAACCAAAACAGGTGACTGAAGAAAAGTCAAATAAACATCGAACGTATCTTCAGTCAACCTGTTGTGGGTTTAAGATACGTCAAATAACATTGACGATTTTGAAAGGTAAGCAATCATTCGTATAGTCCACCAATGCCGCGAGAACTTTTTGTGCCAAATGAGATACAACACGCATATACACACAAGCACCTACACAAACACACACATACCTACACGTAAATACACACACACCCCACACACACAGCACGAAGGCACACCTTACTCGACAACGCCACGCGACGCGCGACATGCCTACTGTTAAACCCACAACACACCCCACACAACATACACACAAATGGCACACTACATTCCTTAGAATGTACTATTTTTACCTTATCCATGTTGTCTTAGTGCTTAGTGCTATTGCCTTTTTCTCAATGCCGGCCAGCTTGAAAGAAAATAAACGCCAAACGGTTATTAAATGGTATCACTCTAACCTACAATCAAATAGCATAAAACCAATTTTATTTAAAATTTTAACACTTAAAGTTTTAATATCAGCACAAACTTGGAGGTTTGGCAGAGTCTTAAGCATATTAGTTATGCATTCATCTAATAATTTAAACACAGGCCCATTTAATGGCCACTATCCTTTTGCCCAACACTATATGACAAAATAGAATGACTGTCTCTATATGTTGTCTAACTTTAGATCAGTGGTCGAATTATAGTGCGCGTACTCATAGTCCGCGACAACGGTAAAGAATGGCCACTCGTTCAGCTGACTCTTCTTAGTTCTTCACGCTTATAACCGGGTTTTCATCTATTGAGTCCCGGACTGTGGCTAACGGGCGGAACTATAATTATTTCACACGTGTTAAACCAGGTTTAGTCCTACTACATGAATGGACCTTTTTTTCCCTTTTCTTTTTTTTTGAACAATACTATGAAAGTTGAAAAATAACGGGTAGAAAAATCCTCATGGATTAGCCGGAACCATAGGGGGTATTGAGTGCAGTCCCGCAATGCACCAGTTCGGGAATTTCATTTCAAATAAGGTCATGTGACCTCAACGGAAAATCTTATCTGAAACACATAAAACCTGACTTTCACACTCATTTTAGCCCACAGGTCTAGGACTTTTGTGGCATGATCATGCAATATCTGTGATCGTTACACTCTTGCAAACACTTTAAAATCCTAAGTACAGACGTGTATTTTAGTACAAGTATAGGGATATTGCAATGCATTCTGGGATTGATGTAAAAACTTGTGGGCAGGAATTAGCACATAAAAAAACCCTAATCGCTATTTTAGAATACTTGAAAATTAACCTTTGTAAAATGTATTTTCCTTACTTAACCGTCCGTTGTCCTGTTCACCCGGTTGCCTTTCTCCGCATCAGCTTTGGCAGTTTTTCAAATTTTTGTTCTGCGAGTATAAAAGAATGGTACGTATGATGAATGGCGGTTTTGTCACGTTTTAGACTATGATAACTGGTAATTCTCCATAACAATACCTCTAACTAAGAATATAGAACGACTTTCCACCAATGCTCGATGCTTTCCCCATTCATTCCAGTGTGATTATTTTTCCTCTATTACCCATTTTTGAACGTAAAATTATTTTGGGGTTCCTTAAGTGGAAAGGATATTTTTTTTGGATACGAAATCGATTGTAGACCACTACGAGACCGATTTTTTTTTTTTCGACGGACGGTTAAATTGGTCCAAACAAGTCAAAATAAAACCGTAAACCTTGTTTTTGACTTGCCTTCTAATCGTAATCGCCCCATAGGCATGCTTTGAATTTCTGTCGGGCACGACAAGAAATACTAATCAACATCTATTACATAACGACCGTGCGTACTGTCGCTTATTCATCCAGTATGATCTAATACACCTTGGTAAGCATCCAAATATGCAAAACCTGGGGTTCGACAAAAAATGGGGCGCTTCTTCTTTCAAAAATGTCTCATGTCTCTTTACTAACATGGAGCACTACCACCCGCATGGACATGACTTAAGAAGCCTTCCCTCTCCCAAAAGTTTTTAAACACATATTTTCTTTACTGTCCACCAGACACTGTTGGAATGCATTGTGGCTATCCACGTTTGTCCCGAAGATGTGATATACTCGAACTGCGTTTTTGAATGACAAATTCACTCTTTCTTCAATGTGCTCAACTATTGAAATGACCTTGAAAATATCACACGCTCGTACATATTATTCGTCCCATCCCGCGCTTTTCCTAATTTTAATCCCATCGACTAACGAGACGTCCTATCTCCACAGAAGTTCAAATCTACTACTACGCGCACAGCTTACCAATCGGAACTCCTTTCTCTGGATAAAACTGATTGATTTTTTTCCTGGCAAGCCCTTTCGAGCAAATCATGCTTGCATAGACATGAGGACATTTCCAGGAAGAGCGCCCCCCCTCAATTTTTGGGTCGAACCCCGTTTTTTTTTGCATATTGGAATGCTTACCAATTAAGGTACGGTATATTAATCACGCCTTAACACTTAAGTGCCCAAGCTAAAAATCTTCCGTTAGTGGTCCAGGAGAGGGGTTCCTAGGGACCCAACCCGATAAACCTTTTTTCCCATACGAGTGTGATCATGAAACTAAACACAAGTAAATGGGGTATCTGGTTTTAATGGTTAGCACTCTTCAAAAAAAGTGGTTCGCCTGTTTTATAAATCGCATCAGCAACTCCGAGTATGAATTTTGAACCATACTAATTGACTATATCTACTCTAGAATAACCGATCAAATACTATAGCAGCAAATGCCGAAGTTATACCACCTTGTAATTTTCTCAAAAGTTCAAATTCACCTTGTCTTTCCCACCGACTTACACAATGATCACAAAGTAATATATCTAAGAAAATAATCCCAGATTTAATTACTACTTTCATTTTTTAATTAGCAAACTATCTTGATTTTTTTCCTCCCGTTAGTGCCCAAGTAAGGGGGTTTCCTGACACAACCTTATTATGCTAATGAAAGCCGTGACGGATCAAATTTTTGTGGATAATCAGAGAAGCGTATTCATAAATAAGAAAAATCGGCAAAAACCCCTGAAATATTTACTGCGTAACCGAGGAAAATCGCAAGTAAATCTGTTTGGTCCCTGAAACCCCTCCTTGGGACTTAAGGTGAATAGCCTAATACCCGTCTTATTGAATAAATAATGATTTAGTAATTTTTTCTGTCCGTGCACGACAGAAAATCAAAAGCCTGGTTTTTTTATGGGACTGTTTACGATAGCAGGCAGTTCAAAACAAGGTTTGGCGGTTTTGTTTTGTACTGGTTCATCCCAGAAACCTTCGCAACATTCTCATGTTTTGCGACACAATTGGAAAGCCTTCGACTGGATTCAGGCTTGTCCTTTTAGGCTTGTAGAAGATATTGATCTGGCAAGTGAACGATGGAATTACCGGATAGCACTATACCATCGCACTGGTCCTGTGGAGCTGATGATAGACATGCTTTTCAATTGGTAAATGCTGGCATATTTCAGCACATCCTTTTTTCCAAAATTTCCCCCCTGGAACCCTGGTTTTTTTACAGAAGTAATAAACCAAATTTTTTTTCCAAGTGTTTTCAGTAGGGTCCGTTTCATTATGTCAATTGTTTCCTGCCAGTATGGTCCCTTTAAAGGTTACAATCAGATTGAACTGGAGTTTGGACCTACACTGCACCTTCGACCAACGACAAATAATACCCATAACTGACATAATAGTTCATAGTGTTTTGTATACAACACGTTGCAAATACGTTACGTTTTGTACTACTCCCCATCTTACCTCGTTCACTTCCTGTAGTGCATACCAATCACAAAGAATGATGATTGTAAAAAAAAAAAAAAAAAATAACCTTCTACAAAGAACAAACAATAAGAAAAAAAAACACACCACCCCCACCCACCCACCCACCCACCCACACACACACACACACAACACACCCAACACACCCCACACACCCACACACACACCACACCCACACACCCACACACCCACGATAGAACTGTCAAGGATTAAATGTACTTTCCTCTTTTTGTCTTTTGTTTCTGCTTCCAAACATGTCACAAACCAGCATGCCTAATTATGTACGACTGGACAGAAACCCTGACCCATCTTCATAGAGGGTTATAAACAGATTGGTGTCAAATATCACGTGGACAAATGCTTGGGCTCAATTTCAGTATACTTCAAAGGCGACCAGACCCAAGAATATATTGATATATAAAAAATTGAGGTCAAAGGTCACATTGTCCAATTAAAGGGGCAAGATCGATCAAAAATGTTAAATTCTTCTTCTTCTGCCGCAATCAATTGCTATGATCACAATAAACCTGATTCAAAGACCACTGGCAACAGGCCAGATATTGCGATTGGGTCCACAGGTCCGTAGGCCGATTACAACCAACCACAACAACAATATAATAATAATAATTATGTGTATTTTAAACGCGCGCATATCCCCGTACACGGGCTCAAGGTGCTTTGCGGCAGCCATGAAAGTCGCTCAGCGGCATGCAGAAAACCATAATACCAGAACAGTCTATGCCAAGAACTCGATATTTAGACAGGAGTGAAACCGCGTACCCGGATAAAACCTGGGGAACGAGGAATGGATCAAGAAACTAAATTCACATAAAAGCCAACGAGAACGAGCCCCCTATCGCCCCCGAACCTCCCTTGTGAAGGCGCGCGGAAGATACTCTGCGCAACCCTTTCCCTCCCGCCGATTAACTGAAATCCTGTGAAATCTATACAAAATTGTTTTTTAAAAAAAGAAAAAACCTAAAAAATTAAAAACAAACAAACAACGAACAACCAAACTAACAAATACACTCCACGACTATGGTAGGTGTACTGTGAGTACAACTACATTTGGGCCAAAGTATCTCGCAATGCATGTTTTTTTCGATAATATTGGGTGTCAATCCGATCATTTTTAAGTTCTTGAATATACATTTTGTTGCCAGGTCTTGCCCTTTCCATTTACACCTCACTTGTAAATCGCGTGCACAAATTGCTTGCGATAGAATGCGGAAAGACCGTAAAACCCCAAAAACCCCAAAAGTTTCAGTTTTTGGATTTTTCAGGGGCACTGGGTAGTGGGGACTATAAGTGAACATATCTTTTGTTAGTGGTTCCAAATCCGTGATAAAATTGGTGAATTTTGGTACACAAGGACTTTATTACACTGATAATCAAAAAAAATTGATGGACGCCCATTGCCACGCCCCCTTCAGTGGCCCCCCGCTTGGATTTCCGGTTACACGAGGGTTAAATTATTAAATGGTCCGATTGTGTTAAAAGCACACCATGATTGTTCCCCCCCCCACCCCCCCCCCCCCCTGTCCTGGTATACAATGATTCCAAAAAGGTATAGTTTATACTACCTGTGACTTACATTTTAGGAATTATGGGGTAAAAACTGTAAAATGGTAAAAAAGAGGCAATTTTGGTTTGTACAGGGGTCAAAAAAATTAATGGTGTTTGCTCCATTTTTTGTAAATGTGGTTCAAATTGTTGGTTTAGGCTTATAGAATGAAAATATAGGAATAGTTTTGACTTTCCTGACGTGTCTGGTTAAAACCAAATGGCGAATAAAGACATCAGCTATTGGCAGCTAATTGGATTCTATTGGACCTGTACCTATTTTGTTGGATAACGGGAAAACTAACTAACTATAAGGCAAACTATTCCTTATTCTCCTTTCAGCTAGGTAGACAATTTGTGCAAGTCACTATTAACTGAACCAAAGCAACTTTACCTTGACCCATGCACAAAAAAAAAAAAAAAAACCAAAAAAAAAAAAAAAAATTTTGACTTGTTAGGCCATGTTAAAACAGTTTTGTACCCTACCTCCGGAACTATAACCATAGATAGTTCAATAAACTATACCTTTTTGAACCCTTGGTGACCAGACAATTACCATGGTGTGCTTTTAACACATTCAGAACATTTTAAAATTTTGACCCCTGTATAACCTTGAAACCCAAGCTGGGGTCCATTGGGGTTGGAAAGTGCTTCCATAATTTTATGGATTACCAAGGCCTAAAGTACTTGTGTGACAAACATTCACAATTTTATCCGGAAGCGCACACTCTACCCTACAGTCCCTCTAGAAAAAATGGGGACAAAACGCAATACTACGAGGTAATGGCTTTTACACAACGAGGGTTTCCGACTGAATGAGCGAGAAAGCCTACGGGCAATTATTGATTGTGGTCAACTGTCGTGTACAATGCATGCCCAAAGAGGTGTCTATCAAAGAGGTCGAATCGATGCGAGCAAACGTTACGTCATCTTTAGAAATCATGACGCTGTTTGCCGACACAAGAAAAAATAGAGTACCAAAAAATGAAAGCGCAATGCTGCCCCTCCCCCTCCTCTTCGCCTCTTTCCCCCGCACTTTCTTCCACTGTGGGTGCCGCTTTGGATATACACTAATCGGTAGTTCCTACAAAATTGCTGTATGTGTTAGAGTTGGCCAGGTGTAATAATATGCAACTGGATCATTGTGCTCAGATACTCCACTCGCTTAGGGGTAGGCGCGCTTAGGTGGAAAAGATGTATTCATTGAGGGTGTTTATTAAATCAAGACGCGACGTGTCATTTCATTCGTGTTGTGGCCAGGGTAGGACAAAATTTAACACCCAATAGCACCCAACATCCAACAACTGAATTTTTGGCGGGTGGGTTTGTACGAATTGCAGATGTGCGTAGACAAGGCACACAAAACTAATAATCTATTCCGTGCCACTATTCAAATGTCAGCGCCCAGCACGGACGACGCGTTTGAATGGGCTCACCCCTGGCCAATGCCCATAAAAATCTCCAAAAACGCAACTTTGGTTTTGAGGTTTTACGCCTTTCAGCGTTCTATCTCAGCCATGTTTGCATACTTTTTACAAGCAGGTTTTAAGGAAAGAGCAAGACTCGGCATAAACAGTTATTTTGAAACTTTCAAAATTAACGGAATTTGCCACAATACTGATCGAAAAAACATGTAGAGATATTTTGTGATGCCAAGGTATTTAGGCTCTCTCGCTAACATTTTATAGCTTCGCTTGCACACTGACACTAAATTATTTGTGGTGCCGTCAAGAAAGGTCGTTCATACTTCACTGCAATGATTGGGCAGTAAATTTACTGCAATTTTCAGTCATCCGCATGCACTCCTATCGTTTACTGCAGGTAAACCCCGGTCACTTGACAAAGTCAGGGGGTAAAGTAGTGTTTACGGTGTAGAAATTGCGATGGATTGAATTATTAAAAATTGGTCTATTGATACCCGCTGCATCTGGTTTCAAGTCAAGTCCCGCGTCAAATAAAATTCAAGCGAAAATAAAAAGGATCTAGTTATTTTAGATCAAGATGGAATATGATAGTTGTGCGTGGTCCGAGGACTCTGAGCCAAACTATTTCTTGAGCATCTACTATTTGATTCCTCGACTCAGATGTTCCAACTAGTTAGACTTCAGAGATCCTCCATTCCATCAACTGCCGTTTCTGCCCGATCTGGAATGCCCTACGGAATAAATTCCACGCTGGAGAAGCTGGACAGGTTTCAAAAAGGAGGTTAAATCGCTCTTTCGACAGTCGACACCAACTTCAGCATTACCCATAATCTGGAATGTTGCGGATAATACTTGATGTGCTTTGACATTAAAAAATTAATGTGTGCGTATTGATTTTCATGTGTGCGCCGCTAGTGTGGTGTGTGTGGGGCGTGTGTGCGCGCCGCGGAGTGGGGTGTGTGTGTGGCGTATTATAACTCATGGGAATGGATTACGTATCCATCTGCTTTCTTGTTTCAAGAATTCTTTTTATCTGCTTGATCACTCTGTGGAATATGAAAAGAAGTATAAATCAACCAACAGATTTGCAATTGTAAAATTATGACTTGATGAAATCACACATGCGTATCAACGATTGGATTGTTGAAAATTAGAACACTGGAGGTTGAACAGGGGATTGAAAGTTACGCGCGCTAACGTTTTAAATAATATTAATGATGAGGAATGGAGAAATAATAAGTGAACCCAAAAAAAAATATCGAGGGCTACATGTCGAATGGATGGCCAAAAGGAGTGGAGTTTTTTATCAAAACGTGGCCTTACGCTGGTGAAATGACGCCATCTTGATTTGAGCGGGCAATTTATATTGCTTCTGGGTAGCAGTAAGTCAATAATGGCATGATGCACAGGTTATTGTTTTATTTCTCCGTTGTTGATACTGCGAGAACTGGATTGGCCATGGGATCAAAGGAATTGTTCATTTTGATTCATACTCGCCAGGAAGTAAACCATTTTCCCACTATAAATAATAATAAATATTATAATTCCATGTTATCTGGGTATGGCCATTGTAAAGGTTGCACCATTTCATGAAAATGAATATTAAAGCCATCTCAATTCGTTTATGAATATCATTGATAAAGGACATACCACTATGCCTGCAGTGACTCAAGAAAATAGTGGCGTTATTGATAAGAAATCCACCTGGTTTCAGCGGAAAAGCACTTAGATTCCTCTTTGTTTATTGGAACTTGATAGGGCCTTTGTAACTGTCCATGCAGCTGAACAGATGCCAGGCGTTATAACTCGGGATCCGCGCAGTTTAGGGTAGACGTTCACATAGAAGCCCCAAGTACGCAATGAGGTATTGCCATTGATTCCGTCTGCTCTGTATGATGTTGTTAAGGAGCGCAGGGACGGAATAAATGGCAATACCTATTTGCATACTTGATCCCTATGTGAAATGTCTACCCACAAGGGTTAGAATTGAGCTGGCCTCGTTCGCGATTAAAATTAACTTTGAGGTTTTACTGTGAGTTCAATAATTTGACTGGATATTTTCCCATTTATTGAAAAAACGAAACTAATGTGAACAAAACTCATTGGGGATATGTGCTTGTTAACCTGTGACCTAAACATCTTGTGCAGAACCAAGGAGCAAGAACTATTGCTGGACCTTTTTTCTATTCAATACCCTCATGTATTTAGAAAACTACAAAGAAGGGGGTCTAGCGACCTATGCAACAACACCGGTAATTGAATAGAATGGGCTACGCGGAAAGTTACTGTAAGTTAGTTTTGTTCTGCAACAAAGTTGTTAGGTCACGTCAGCAAACAACTGTTCTTTCATGAGTTTTGGTTCATCCTTTGTGACTTTTCGAGAAAAATGATGAAATATACGGTCAAAGGTAATTGGAACGCACAGTAGAAAGCCTAAGGTTTATTTATCGTGAAAGAATTATTTATTTATTTGTGCTTTGTTGTCATGAAAAAAAAATGCTCCCAAATAGACCTAGAACTCTATTCAACTGTGTGGGTAATAAACAAATGGCGCTGTACTTCCAGATAAAAAAGTGCTTTATCCTATGCATACCGAGCAGGATTACTGGTATATCAAGCGTGCATTATTTCTCGAGTCATGCAGCATGATGTAAATCTACTGGTCACGGATATTTAGGAAAAGCTAGTGTGATGGACATTTATTTATTTTCAATGAAATGTGCAAATTTGCAATTGAATTCCCTCATGTATTGAAGGTATAATTAGACAATAATTAACTGTGCAGACATCAGTTACTTCGGCGATATGCGTAACCAAAGTCCTTACGCAAGCATCTTTCTCTCTTGATCCCATGGAGTAGGAGACTTAAATTACAACGCAAGCGCTTAGGAACCGCTAGGAGTGGCCATTTTACGCGTTCGTGAGGGTGGTGTTACGCCGGGAATATAATTCTCAGGGGGGGGGGTGACCTTTTTAAAAATAGCCGGTACGGGTATGTGCGGCGGTTCGCGCCTCATCTTGGCAGTCCTTTAGCCCTAAGGGGGGGACGGAGGGGGTAGGAATATGATAGACAACTGTTCTAATCCAGAAAATGCGATAATGCAATGGCTTAAATTGTGTAGACTGTAATCTACAAAATGCTTTTAGTCGATGCAAGCGGACATTCGGTTTCCCCGAGATTATGTGATCAAATCAAGTAGTGTACGCGAAACTTGCCAAAAATGCATCCTCAACCTATTTTATCATGTGAAAAAATCAAGTGGGTTATATTAAGCACAACCCCCCCCCCCCACCCCCCCCCCCCCTTTTCAAGAAGTATTATGAACATTAAAACACATTTATTTTGGATAAGTTGAATAGTAAATAAATACTCATATATCCTTTCATAATTTAAAGTATTAAATGTCACTGGGTAAGTGATTTTATGGATTTTTGTTTTCTCACCCTTGCGATATTTAAAGGAAATTATTTTAAAAATTAATTACAGGGAACAAGGATGCAACCTAGTTCGATGATTCTTTCATGAATAATTATGATAATTCAGTATAAAATGAAATTTAAAAAAAATAATTCCATATTTTCACATCAAAAGCGCCCTCAATTTTGTCTAAAAATGTTTCTAGGCCTATAACTCGTTTCGTGAAAATACGCAAACATCCAAAACTAGAACGACTTAACTAGAAAAAATACTACATGCTATGAACATGAAATTTGGCACACGATTAGGCAAATACAGGGCTAGTGAACCAGGCAGGCCGATTCAAATTGGGTTCCAAATTCAAATTAAGCCATGAAATTATGCGGATTGGTCGATGCCGGTTGCCATGGCAACGGTATTAAAAATCGGCTTCATGGTTCACTGGGTATTAACCCCGTGCACATGCCACGCAGGTTTCGTCCCAGTAGCATGTTTAGTTAGTTAGTTAAATTCGTTCTAGTGTTTAGCAATCAGAGGCCTTACGTGTTTACAATTGGCACCAGAGCAAAAATTTTCAGGAGTTTAAAACTTTGTGGACAGTGGCTACAATATGATATATAACATGAATATACCACTATTTAGGAAAATTAAGAAAATCATTTTCAAAGTCCACTGTCAGACAATAACCACCTATTTTAATTCAACTCTATTTAAGTTCTTAAGACACTACTTCGAGTGATGTCCAAACGAAAACGCACGAGGGCCGCGTTTTTTAGAAGTTCTAGACGTAACACAAAATATATGATGAGTTTTGTACCTTTCATTAGTTTCAATTTCTCCACATCAAGTCGCTTTCGCTGCCTTAAAGAAAAACCAATATTGTTAAAATATTGCATCACGTTGGGTTATGATACTGAGAAAAACAGATGCATGCTCAATAGGTGTGATAAGGCTATAATGATCCCCAGAAACATACACGGACACACACAAACTTTTTACACACCACACCCCAAAAATAAAAAACATTCCACGACACACGTGCGAGGCGCCCCACACACTACTCAGACATGCAACGAATTACTATCGGTCGCATAAGCATGCAGATAACCACAAAAATATGACATAAAAAATTAAGATCAGAATTATTTACATTTTTATATAATATTGAATTGACTAAGTATTGGCTATGGAGTGTGCGGATCTGAGCGTAAGATTTGTGGATGGGAAAAGACATTGCTTGTTAAGTTTTAAAAAAAAAACATTTTAAGTTTCGGTTTTGGTACTGAAATTTTGAAGTAGGTACAAGAGCAATTGTGGCTGAAGTTGGGTAGCAACAAAGTGAACCACTGAGATTCAAATTGTTATAATGTTGATGTTATTGACTTGTATCAAAGTATATGGTGATGTCGTATCAATACGCCGGGCAGTACGCAGGAATCATGGGGGGGGGGGACTTCGAAAAGGTGTTACTATTTTTCTAAATGGAACCCCATAAAAATTTTCTGAACAGCTATGACAAAAAGTGGACTTTCTGCCAAATTTGCTCTGTATCTTTTAATAAAAGACATCAGCAGAATCCCAGGTTTACTGGAAGTGAGTCAAAATCTTGATGAATAGCTACTATTTTCACTTTTACCCGGTGGAATCATATTGGCCATGGTGATCAAAGGAAAACTTGTTAATTTGATTACATACTTGGTCAAGATCTGATGAAGCTACTATTTTCACTTTTCACCCGGTGGAACATAATTGGCCATGGGATCAAAGGAAGTACTGTTAATTTTGATTACATAACTCGCAGAAGGAAAACATTTTCTCACTATAAATAATATATTAAATATTATAATTACATTTGATTGGGGATGGCCATGGATAAATAGGTTGCACATTTTCATGAAAAGAATAAAATGCCATCTCAATTTCGTTTCTGAGTATCATTTGATCAAGGGACTTACACTATGCTGCATTGACTCAAGCAAAAAAGTGGCGTTATTGATAAGAAAATCCACCTGGTATTCAGCGGACAAAGCACTGCAGCTTCCCCTTTGTGTACTTTGAATGCAGGGCCATTGTTAAGGCCATGAAGGAACAGATTGCCAGGAGTTATAGACTCGTTATCCCCGCCAGTTAGGGTGACCGTTTCACATAGATAGCCACAAGTACGCAACATGAGTACGCAATGAGGTAGCTCATTGATTCCGCTGCTCTGTATGATGTTGTTAAGTACCGCAGGACGGAATTCAATGGCAAATAACTAAGTTTGGATATGAGGACTCCTATGTGAAATGTCTACCCAGTTTTGAATTGAGCTGGCCTCGTTCGCGATTTAAAATAAAAATTTGAGGTTCTACTGTGAGTTCAATAATTTTGACTGTTATTTCATGTTTATGGAAAAAAGAAAACTAATTGTGAATCATTGTGGATATGTGCTTGGTAACCTGTGACCTAACATTTGTGCAGAAACCAAGATCAAAGACACTTATTTCTGGACCTTTTTTTATCAATTACCACCATGAATTAGAAAAATACAAAAGAAGGGGGTCTAGCGACCTATGCTAACAACACCGTAAATTGAATAGAAGGGGGTTAGCGGCAAGGTGACGGAATAAAGGGGAGTTTTCGTTTCGCACAAGATGTGAGGTACAAGGTGACCAAACAACTGTTTTCATGATGGTTTGATCATATTTGTTTCCTTTTCGGGAAAATGATGAAATATACGGTCAAAAGTTAATTGAACGCACTGTAGAAGCCTAAGGTTTATTTTATTCGCGAAAGAGGACAAGCATCTTGCGCTTGTGTCATGGAAAAAAAAAATAGCTCGATCTTAATCGGGTGATGAGCACCTGAAATCTGTTTAAACTGTGTGGGTAATAACAAGGGCTCTGTACTTCCAGATAAAAAAGTGTTTATCCTTGCATCGAACGGAATTTACTGGGTATCAAGCAGTGGATTATTTGCTGGAGTCAATGCACTATGATGTACATCTACTGGTCACTGATATTTAGGAAAGAAATTGTGATGACATTTGATTCATTTTCAATCAAATGTGCAAATTTTGAAATGACATACCCCATCTATTGAAAGCGTATTAGCAATAAAACTGTGCAGAAATCAGTGACTTCGCCGATATGCGTAACCATCTCTACGAAAGCTCTTGCTCTCGTCGATCCTATGGAGTAATAGGGCTAAAGGATGTTTGGAGCGAAAAGTGCTCATTTTGTCTCACCAATATTATCACAGCGTACTCTATGGGTCTTTCAAAATCACGTTTAGTTCGGGTTTAGCTGTTACATCAAAACGGATTGAAAGATCGTCGAGAAACCTTTACATATGGGGTTTGGGGATCAAAATCATTCAATTAAGACGAAAACCTTATATAAATTGACTCGGGCCATCCCTCTCTAACTAATGACATATACTCTACATTTGAGGCAGATTTTATACGTACCATGTGAGATTGATGCTTGCGGAATGATGCTTTGCCTGAGAGCTGTGTTTTCTTTATAGATGTTAATGAAATAAATAAAATGAAAAACTTTTCAAGCAATATTGGAGAACTCTAACCTTCTTAGAGCTTCTTGTTAGTATTTTGCTGGCTTATAAAAAGTTTAAGCCTTTACCTGGGACCCGTGCTAGGCAAAATTCCGGGCTTTCCACTCCAAAGATTTTATCAATCCCCCCCCCCCCCCAAGGTGGTATGTAGTTACAGGCAGCAGTCAATGATATTGTAGGCAGACCAGATGATAATTGGGTTACAGTTTCATTGCAAAACAGCCTAGAGGCGAGAAATTTTGTCTAGAAATCAAGGCCAGGTTACGACCAGAAGTGCCTATATCTCGCTAGCTTTAGCATGAGTTCAGCTTCGGCGGCGCTTAAAAAATGAAACCAAATTGAGCTACTTCTAGCCCAGGTTTCCCAGGTAGAGGTTATTAACCTCCATCTTCCCCCACTGGATTAGTGGATTATCATCTCACTAGATAGCCCGCGAAGAGCTAAGAACACAGGCAGGGGGGTATACTTACGGACAGTCTCTTTTAACAAAATCCGAAATTGTTTATAAAGGTGTCATAAACTACAGTGTCCCGTGCTGAGTGTCCTACCACCCATCTGACTATTGTGTTCGCCATTTAGTGCTGTATGCATCGTTTGTTTCAGCATTGTAACCAAAATGGGCTTGGTCTACAAGGTCACGGTTTATTCCGTACAGTTGCTATGGTAGCCAGGACACTCTCTCATGGGGACACGCAGTTTCTTTAAACAGGCCACGATGTGTACTTTAAGCTATGAGTTAGATTCTTAAATGAATGTTTGGCGGACTTAATTAAAAATTCAAGGTCTCCACGTCCAGAAAATAGGTCCACGTGTGCATGTCCAAATTTCTGTAATAGGAAAGGTTTTAGGTGAATAAATAATCATTCGTTTAAGTAATCTATGAAAAATACGATTAATAGAGTAAAAAATGGCAGCCATAAAACAGTTTTCCCCCTTTCTTTTCAAAACTGACAGAGATATAAAAAGCTATATTATGATGAGGTGACAGTGACGTCAACGCAGCAACAAACAAAGCACTGTCCGGCTGTATGCGTGAGCACCTGCAGGGCTTGTGCTTTAAATTCTCGCTAAATGTATGGAAATTCTTTGACACGTCTAAACAGCAGTATAGACCACCCCCCCAGGTGCTAACTTGTGGTTGTAAACATTGATATCACCTCATCTATACAGGGGTATTAACAGAACTCGTTTAAATGTAACAGATTTTGAACACCTGCAAACATGTTGAGGTGTTCTGTTGTGTTCGCACATCTACAGAACACATCTAGAACACCCACGACACGTTCTGCAGGTGTTCAACATCTGTTACAATTAAGACACGTTCTGCAAGTGTTCTCTGAACACGCATGCGAACGTCATGGGCATATTTCTACAAAACAAGATGAGCGATATATACTACGTTGATTTGAGGGGAAACAGGGCAAGGCCAATTTATTTTCTTCTAGGGAATATCGATTTCACGGATTCATAGATAAATTTGACTTGTTTTTTACACCTCACGGACTTGATTATGGGAAGAGGTGAGAGAACATAGTTAACTTACTCCCTACATGGAAAATTCAGATTTGCCGCTAAAAAAAATCTAACGCACAGTACATGAAAAAAACAAGGCAAGCAAACAAACAAACCCAAACTCAAACAAACACAGACCTCGAAACAAAGCAAAATCGATAAATGATAGTATAGGCAATTTAATTAATTGTACTACAAAAACGAAGATAAGAAACAGAGAGGACGCCAAAATCCAAAATGGTCGCTAAAAATGGATGTGCGAATACACCCAATATGCACTATTGACCATAGGGGATGCATGCACATGTGTATATTCAGCTTTCACATCAAGGCGATAGTAAAATATCTCAAATTAGTTTTTTTAATTACGATGTGTAATTAGTGCTCCAAAATGCCATTTGTTGCCTGATTTGTATTTCCGTAAGAACAACTTTTTTAAAACGACCTTTGACTCCAAAGTGGTGTACACCTTCTTTAGGCACTGGTCATGGATTATACGGTGCAGACTGGCGTGATTTACTAACCCTAACCAGAAGGAGAGGGATAAGAATGAACATCACTTTTGACCTTTAAGACCAATAATATGACCTTTTGCCATAGTTCTAGTTAGTGGTGGGGTCCAGTGATCTTGAGCAAGTATGGCCAAACGATAAAGGGGTCTAGGAATAGGAGCCAAGGACTTTGCATGACAAAGGAAGAAGAAGGAGGAAAGAAAGTGCGCAAAAACAATGACCAATCTTAACTCTATATTGAGCTCATGAGGTGCAAACGAATGGATCTCCTTACTGGTGGCAACAGATTAACAGAATTTTGAGGCATTATGAGTCAAATTAATGATTACTGAATGTGCCGTAAAGGTGCTGGATTACCGGCCAAACTTCTATCATGTCGAGTTTTTTTTTGTTCTGCTACCTCTACTTGTCTGTCTGATCTCGTCGCAATCATGTGCATCCGAATCATATCACTGGAAATATCATTTGCTGTATGAAAATTAAAACCACATAAAAGCCAAAACTAATTGCATAGATTTTCAGAATTTGAAAGATTACTGTCCTTAATAGTTATCCTGACTATTTCAATTAAATGTTGAGAATGAAATGAAGAATATTTTGGTCTCCCAGAAGAATATATCAACAGAAGAACGAGCGCTATTTTTTTTTAAACAAAATTGGAAAAGACCTTATTCTTACTGGATTGTTTTGGGTGGGGGTAGGTGAGGGAAATAATCAAGAAAATCAAATGGAACTATATGATAACGAGAATAAACTGCCTTATAAAACAAAAACAAAAAAAACAAAAAAAAAATTGGTTTTGGCAACAAAAACAAAACCAAACCAAACAACATCCCCTTTAATTCCAAATCCCGTACCAATACTACTAATTGCCTAACTCTGCACGACCGTGAGACAATTATACAAAATATGTTACAATACCTCATCCAATTCGAACATCTTTAAGCCTTCTTAATTGAAGGTCGGTCTCATAATCATTCCAGCACTTTGGAATGATCTTCGAGACTACATGACAGTCCGCGTGGAATGTTGGTCTCTTTCCAGCAACTCCTGCATCCATAATCGCTGCCTTTGTGTGCAACTTAAGAAAAATGGAATTTCCCTTGCAAAGAAAAAAAAAAAAACAAAATCTCCCATTACCGATCCCATACGAATACACTCAGATTTGCAGAGCGCGTTCCAGTCTCAATGACGTCTGGGGCCATCCATCGCGCCGTACCTCTGCCATGCTCGGTCTTCACGGTTCAATCTAGATCTCCCGCTGTGCCAAAGTCTCCTAATTTTAAGGTGTAATCTTCTATGATCAAATAATTGGACGACTGATGTCCCTATGGACAAAGTTATTCTGGTGTAATTACTGTATAGCATTCACCCGCCTCTTGTATCCATCTTCGTTTCAGATCGCTCACGTGGGTTTACTCGGTTTCAACAAATATGTCTGGAGATCTCCCGTTTCGCGCCAATTCGGTAATTATCGTAAGCGTCGTCTGTCTCTCATAAAACCAAAGTACCATGATATTCTGTGTTTCCAACTGACTCAGAAAAGGTTAGTTCTTCATCAACTGCTCGGAGAGGCGATCTTTTTTTGCAGCCGCTTCATTTTAAACCCCTGTCTGCTGTATTTAGCTGTACTTTGAAGCCACTTCCGAATGCCCCTTACCGATTGGTTTCTCAAATGTATATCAGAGGCAATATCGAGAACTACTCTTGTCTGAAGTCTCCATGTTTTAAGAGATCTATTATGAAAAGATATGAAATTGGTTTATTTAGAGCATGTATAATCACTTTAGAATGCAGCCGCCAGCCCAAATTATCAAACAGCATTCTTTTTTTCGCTGGTAAGGACAAATGTTTACTAAAATTAGCGCAAGGGTGGTCGTCCTACAATAAACCGAAAATTTTATTACGTTTACATGTTTTTAGTTTACTTTAACACCCCTCGCCGTCCAACGATGCCCCAGCCAAAGTATTAATGATATGGATTTTGCTGATGATATTGCCTTTGCTGGAATCCACTCTTCTGAGGGACAGACCCACTACCAATACTGCAGCGGCAGCAGAAAACTCTTGGCCTCATAATAAGCGTATCCAAGATAGAGTAGGCCTTTATAGCCAATTGGGTCATCCTCATCCCACACTTCGGGTATCTGGTGAAAAACTCCATCAACCATGTGCAGATTTCAAATATCTTGGCTCCAAATGGCATCTGCTGCAAGCGACCAAAAAGACGCCCAAGCATTAGCATGGAGGCCTTTTGGAAGGCGGTAGAACGTCTGGGAAAAGCCCCCAATTATATCCATCTCTGCAAATTGAGAGTTATTCAACACTCCTTGTGTGACCCATCCTTCTCTATGGCTGTGAATCCTGGGTGTTATCACATACATGGAAAGCAAAATCAACGCATTTGCTACCACTTTCTACAGGATTATGCTGGACATAAAACGGAAAGAACCGCGCCTCAAACACCATCTTATATATTCAATGACTAACCTGAGCCTCTTATCCACCTGTAAGACATCGCCAGCTGATTTCCTTGGACACATCCTTTGCCTGCCATAGGAAGAGCCCTGCTAGAAGATACGCTCTCTAATACCACCTCATGGCAAAAGGAGACCTGGTGACGTCCACGCACCTCTATTTAGCCTACATCCAAAGTGTGGGCTAGGGTAATGATAAAGCAGATTCAAGCTGATCAGATAGCCGCACTGCAAAATATAGATGTTCCTGGCTAAATCTTGTAATCGCTGCTCCGCGCCGAGGATGATATGATTGAGTTTAGTTGAATCTATCGTGTAATTTTTCAAAAACATTTGTTTTTAGGAGAATGTATTTCCTAGAGGCATTGCATTGTGTCCCTTTAAAATAAAATGCTAAATTTACAACCTGAAACTGCGCACAACTTCATTTACTGTCGCGAGCACGAGGAAACTCAAATCGCATTCCCTTTATCACTTCCACTGTGCACCTATATAAGAAATATTACAAAACACTGGAAATATTCTTGAATAATTGATGCCTTGAATTTGATTTTCAGAATTTAAAATATTTGCAATTTAAAGTCGGCTGAAAACACAAAATTGGACAGCGCGCACTGACGGAACACATAAATTCCTGACGGGGAGAAGGGCTGCATTTTTAGAGGAGAGGCAGAATATCATAGGGGCCTTATTTAAGGAGTTCGTTTACCTCACACTACAGAAAATGTTTTGGCCTTTTGGTAGTTAGTATGGGACCCTCACATCAATGCTAGTAGGATTATATAATGACGTTTTGAAATAACCCTAATAATTTAATACTAATTAGGATTTAAATTCAGTATATACTAAAAATACTATACTTTATATACTGATAACAAATGAATTTAATAAATATACAAATAGTAAATAAATACAAATGAATTGATAGGATTATATAATGACATTTTTGGAAGCTCTACACCAAAACATAAAAATAATAACCTAATTTTAATCTTGGTCTTTATAATAATATTTATATAATAAAATACCCCTAATTTAATAATAATTATTATTCAATTATTATAATAAAATAATGATCTACTTATAGTAATAAGCCACCTGGCCTTTTCATAATCCTAATTCATCCTACTCATGGTTACCTACTCCCCCTGACCATGGATCTTATTCTACCTGACTGTTTGGGAAGCCTTTGCACCAATAGGGGGGGGGGGAAGAACCAACTATAATTAGCATTTATGATAAAATAATAAATGTATTATATACTACTGAACACAATCAAATGTGAATCATAATTTAGTACTATTATCAACCCCCCCCAATTGTTGCACTAATAACCCAGCTGAGCCAGATTGATTGTATAAACGACTGCTTTGGAAGCCATCTGCACCAAATCGATGGGGGGGGGTTGACGACTTGGCTTCCAACAAAAGTCATATTAGGTCAAAATTAAGGGGGGTTCAGACCCTGAAGTCGAAGCTGAGTGTGTTTCCACCCCTCCTCGACTAGATAGAATCCGTATCACCCCAAAGCTCACCATCATAGTAATAATATTCACCCTAATACACGATTTTAATAGTATTAATTAAATCACTTACCTAGTGGAATTTGTGAGATGCACAACCGGAAATCTTTACGGCATTATATCATAAACCATGCTTAACTCACATTATACCTTAGTGCGACGCTTATAGAACTACTAATAATGAGCTCTTGTACTCCCACTTCTACCGGTGCTTAATTATTTTCAATTCTTTTATTCCAAATGAAGAAAACATATTTTGTACACTATCAGTTTATTAAAAATATATTACCATACGTCTATCGACTACCATGGCCTATTGGAACCAAAAGAACTGGAACCAAACAATGCAACGGCCTTGCACTATGGCCGCACACCACAAATAATGCTCCCCTTGAAATACGCGCTAAAATGCCTTGATTAAAATCAAATTTCAATCCAAGGTACTATGATACCAATAAAGAAATAAAATTCAAAATACAGGCATGTGAATAGCCCACACCAATTTTATCCATCCCGACACTTAAACCCCATAGCTATCTGGCGCGTCGAGTACCTCCGAAGGCCTAATTTCTTTGAAGATTACAGATTTTATTTTTTTCCTGGTATTCGGATTATAGAACATTGCCTGCACTATTCATTTTAATATTAACAATTGACAACAACTATATCTACGCACCAGGCCACACCAATTTGCTTACAATCATTAGTGCTGGGCATCAGAGGGCCAATTTTTTTCGATAGGTGGTGGCCTAATTATGACAAAGTTGTTGTACAATATATCCATTGTAGCTATATTGTCCCGAGGAGTCAGGAAATGCATGATCAAAAATTCAAACTTGTACAAATTAAGTTATGGGGGGTCAAAGTTTTACCCCCCTATTTCAGTATGAAAATTTTGAATAACATGCCATTTGATACATTTATCACAAATCTGGAGTTTATCGGTGGGGGCGAGTGATATGTGGTAGGGGAAGAGAGGGGGGTGGTAGATGAGGGGGTTTTTGGATGGGACTACACAAACCGGTTTAATTTAGGCGAGGGAGGGGGTATAAGTGTGGGTGTACGAGGATGATAATCGAGGGCAAAGGAGTGAGAACTTAAAACTTGTACGGCATGGGTATTGGGGGGTGTGTGTGTGTAGGGGGGAATTTGCAAAAACATTCGAAGCACAGTCGTGGGGAGTAATTGAGAAAGGGCTAGGAGAAGATGTAGTAGGTTTTGAGGACGGGGGGATGGGCAGCCCACTCATATATTTTGACCACAATCTTGCACCCCGAAAACTTCTATAAAGTTGCCGTAAATAGCATTTCTTTCCCCGCCCGCCCCCCCCCCAAATCTTTCCCGACCACAACGCTGTTTGAGATTCGCTGTCATAAAACACAGTGTTGCAATAGTAATCAGAAATATGGAACAAGGAGCATTGTGATTTGGGGTGGTGGGATGTGGTTTGTGGTGTGTGTGTGTACGGGTTGGGGGGGGGGGGTTGTGGGAGGGAAATAAACCTGATATTTTACTTTTCTTGCGGAAATGTGTCAAGCGATGGACGTTCCACGGTTGTAACAGCCTCATCGTTAACTCTAATTTTTATAAATCTTAGGGTAAGGGAGGGTTTAACCAGCAAGGGGCTTGCTCAGAAACCATTGCCACCCGCACCCCCCCCCCAGCACGAAGGGGGGACCGTGTTCTAGGATAAGGGACACAAATTAGCCCCTCACAAAATGTCTCGGCACCTCTTCTGCTCTCCCCCCCCCCCCCCCAAGCAAATGCATGGTTACGCCTAAGGGTTAGAAAAACTGGACTTTTCCAACCTAAATACAGTGAGGCGACGGGGTGGAATTTATGTATTCTTCTATATAAGAAATGATTTTACTCCACAATTCCCTTATTCTCAAGTCCTAACCTCTTTAAGGGTTATAGTTCAATAAATATATGGGCTGTGCATGTGCATATCCTCTTAGCCGGAAATGATTAGTTCAGTAAATTTATAGGCCATCAATAAATTCATTCGCCTGTGGTGAGATCTCATTTAATAAAAGATTAGTTAAAATTATAGGCCTTCGGTGCAATCTTCTTAGCTAAAGACGTGTTTACCCCACAATGTCCCCCGTTTCTTCAAGCCCTGCAGTCTTTCAGCGGATTATTTTTTTACTAGTTTACTAAATTTAACGACTGCTTTGCGTCAACCAGCCTATGAAATGATGAGTAAGAAAAATTTATTGACCTACGGCTCAACCCTCTTGGCTAAGTTTGAAAGAGTATTTCAGTAAATTTATCGGTCTGCAGCGCAACCTCTTTTGGTTCAAGGAATTATAGGCCTACGACGTAAAATTATTTATAGGGCCAATAAATTTATAGCCTGCGGGTATATCACCTTTCTATTGAGAAAATTATTATTTGTAATTATTGGCCTGAAGAGAAGAATGATAATGCAGTAAATATAAGGCTGCAAAAAAAAGCTCAATCCTCTTTTTACCTAAGAAATAATTTCAGGGAATTTATAGGACTGTGGCACTTTTAGCTAAGCAATGATTATTTCAGTAAATTTATAGAACCTTCCGGCGCAACCCTTTAGATAAGAAATTATGAGTTCAGTAAATACAGCCTGCACGCAATCCTCTTACTAAGAAATGATTTGAGTTCAGGCCTGCAGCAGAATTCTTTTAGCTAAGACGTGATTAGTTCAGTAAATCTATAGACCCGTGGGCACAATCATCTTATCTAAGAAGAAAGGGTTAGTTCCGTAATTTATAGGCAGGAGGCACATCTGTCTAGCTGAAAAAATGGGAAAATAGGCCTGCGGCGTAACTCTTTTAGAGCTGAGAATTATTGTTAAGTAAATTTAAACACATAGACACAATCCTTTTGTTTCGATAGTTATGTTTGAGTTCAACATTGAACCCTGTCTTACCAGCCTTTAATTGTGGGGGGGGGGGGGGGGGGGGGGGTGTGGTGGGTTAACACCCCATGGGAGTTCTTTATAAAGCATCCGAGGCTTATAACAGTGCATATGTATAGTCTTCTCTCCATTGCTACCAAAACAAGTATCTAGTATGGCGTAACAATGACGTAATAAAGTCCATGAATCGGTAAAAATTGGTATTTCCACAGAAAAAAATAGGCGAAAACGGTAGGGATAAGCGGATTTTAATGCAGTTTCCGATAAAAACAATGGCATAGCGTTTTAGAGCCAACTGTCAGAATAGTTTTAAAATGTACCATTAAATTTCTTGGATGACAAACCACCCCTCTTACCCTTCGGGACTTTGATGGCATACCCTAACTCCGGATAGTACCTTCACATGTTTGCGTTTAAGGACCGGAAAAGAGTACCCCGAAGCTTGTTACAAAGCTTTTGGCATTTTAACGCGGCCAGAGGAAAGTCACTTCAGGTTAAACCACCCCTTGTTAAGATAGGGTAAAGTTTATATAGAAAGAGGGATATAAACCAGGAATGAATAATTCCTTTTGAGTGGTAAATATGAACCCTTATCCTAATTAATGAAAATGATCTGAAATGAAATGATTCTCACTTTTGGTTGGGTAGGGATGTGCGCAGGGGTTGAACCACTACCACAAAATATACCAAAATACCCACATCCCCTACCCCCTTTCCACTAGAAACCCCCGAGGCTGAAAATGATCTACATTATAACTGTTACTGTTAGCATATTGTTAGCCATATGCTTCACTCTGTTAAACCAGACTATTTAAACACACACCGGCCTAATGCGGGGGGGGGGGACCATGGCCCGAATTCAATGATTGCAAATTGCATGAATAGTTTTAAGTCGTCTTCTATCAGTGGTGCCAAAAAAGTACAAGTCATATGAGGTTTACTTCTGTAATTAAACCCTCGCAATAAGTATATTACTTGGTAGTTCATGCAAGTTGTACGGAATTCTTCTGTTTGCGTTTGCTTTTGTTTTGTTCTGTTATGTAGTGTTCTGGTATTTTGGTTAAAAGGACAAAGCAATTAACATATGCGTAAAGGTGCTTTCACTCCGTGGGACCTAAGGGGTCACCCAAGGAGAGACAACATTGACGGGTCATAAGGACAAGATACAAAAGTGACAGTATAAATGAGTCCGGGTGGGGTTCCGGGTTATATTACCTTGAAAATAGGGGCAAACCATTGATTTCTTAGGCAAAGATCTTCCCGGTCAAAGATCTCTGGGGTGGCAACATACCCCCCCCCACACCCCCGGTTTGTTACGCTACTGCACGTAAGTTCAATAATATGAGAGGAAAATATGATATAAAACTAATCAAAACATTGATATGATGAGTTACTTTAATCTATCAAAAACCTGTACACACTGAAAGTATAGACAGTTCACTCCAATAACCCATAACTTTGATGCCTACTCTTCCCCCCCCCCCCAGGGCCCCAGGTAATGATCATTTGTATTTAGCTTAAATTTGTGCAGATGAAAATGAGGAATGGAATATCTGATATCACTTTACAATATCGTTAAGCATTTGAATTGGGAGGAAATAAGTCAGAGGCTGTCTCCACATGATCGAGGGTATGTATCTTCATGTTTGGGGATTCTACCCCCCCCCCCCACGTTGATTCTACATTACTTTAGAATTATTTATATGAACCTAATAAATGGGACTACATAATTCATGATAGGTACATATCAAACACATGTTAAACGCAAAAGCATTGGAAGTTGTATATATAGTAGAGGCATACCAGTGTCATTTCATTTATGTTGATTTTCATAGGGGGGTCCTTTCCCCCCTCATATCTCAAATTGTACACGTTATATTTTGCATATTGAGTGTTCGGGAATTCCTGGATTTCAAAGCTTCATTTTGATATATGATTGCACTGGTTCAACTTAGGTCACCGGTTACTCGAATAGAGGGTTTTTCGGGCTCGTGCTGCAGCACTATAGGTATGCTTTTACCGGAACTAACCCACCGTTTGGTGTAATACACAAAATGCGGAGGTAATTGAATAGTGGTGTGCACTCCGTTGCGGTGGGAAGGGGCCGACTGCCTGATTGGGCATTGGGAATTTACCAAGCGTAATGGGAGAGAAATGCTAATTGCATTTTTATATGTGCAATAGCGGTCACAGTGATCACATTTTACAACCTTAGTTCAATAAAATCTTAGTAATATCATGATAATTTTGGTTCAATTATTGATTCAAAATCCGTCGGGGTTCGTGGATAACCCGCTGCAAAATAGTTTAATTTCCAACGGCATAGTTTAGATTTCAATGCCCGAGCCTAGTCGAGTCTCCGTCGCAACGGTACCTTATGTATTTTACGGTATTTCAATTGAACGTTTATTTAGTGGTGCACCCTTTAACAAAGAGAGGTCACGGTCATTATACTGCAAACAGCTGATGCTAACAACAAAAACAGCAATATGAGCGAATCGAATATAGGAAACGGAGAAAACTGTATGGTAAAAGGTAAGTGCAATCAACTAATTAGTGTTCAAAACTGGAAATCGAATTGTATCTCATTGTGGTTGCAACCTCGGGTTTGCGAAGTTATTATTAGTATAGTGTGTACGCGCAGCGTATATCCGTAGTGTATATTTTTTAAGGAAGCTCCATTTGATTTCCAAATTTTTAACATTGAGAAACGTCACGCCTCAGAACTATAAGAATGGGACCTTCTTTAGTTTTGTTCAGAGGGGCCTATCTGAGAAAAGAACATAATAAACAAAAGCCGCCATGCCTTTTTATCGGGCAGTGCAGTGCCGATGTATGCGAACATACAATTCATGCTTTGTATTATAGTCCTTGGGAAGAAGGGTGGTCGGTAACATCAGGCGTGGCAAAGCGAGTGTGGAATCAACTTACTCAGAAACATCATCTATAAATAATTTTGCATGATAGACATTCCAAAGTAGTAGCTTAGGCCTGCTAATTTGCATAACAAAATGGCAACCCATTGAAATTGCTCAATAACTAGTTTTAGCCATATGTTGTCTCTTAGAAGGAATTCTTTTAGTGAAAAATGCTAACCCATGAGGTGTTTGACAATGGAAAAACCACCAGAATTACAAATCACATACATTTAAATTAAAACCCTAATCTGCATAAATCAAATGGCTCGCCATTTTCAATAAATTTGAAGCCGAATTTGACTTTTAAC
Organism: Ophioderma brevispina; assembly: GCA_023653785.1. Lineage (NCBI taxonomy): Eukaryota > Metazoa > Echinodermata > Ophiuroidea > Amphilepidida > Ophiodermatidae > Ophioderma > Ophioderma brevispina. Next base: position 562 of record JAMKCH010022411.1, on the reverse strand, counting down.
AGTCAATGTTCAAGTATCACATGGATTTAAAGTTTGCAATACACTCTTGTACTAAATACGATAAACATGTCTTTATACACGGACTTCGAAGGGGACAACCTAAGCATGCCTAATTTGCTAAATAAAATGGTGCCTTAAATTACGTAATAATTATTTCCGGCCATATCCCGTCTTGTAGAAGAAATTCTTTTTAGTGAAAAGATGCTAACACAGGGTGTTATAATGGAAAACCACCAGAAATCAATTACATGCATTTAATAAACCTAATTTGCATCAATCCAAAATGCGCCATTTCGTAAATTTTGAGCCCCCCATTTGACTTACAGTATTGGTCAAGGTATAACATGGATGAATCTTACACTTAAGTTTTACAATTACACTAGTGACATATTATTATAATCATGTGTGTATGCAAGACTTCAAGGGACAAACTGGAGCATGCAATTTGCAAAAACAAATGGCTGCCATTAAAATTGCGCCTTAACTAGTGCGGATAATCCGACGCATAGAAGAAATATTTAGGTACACAACTCCCCACATTCACAATGTTCTCATTGCAAGT
>JAMKCH010022410.1:0-74152 GCA_023653785.1 Ophioderma brevispina | reverse complement strand
TTGCAGGAATCACAAAAAAATAGTTTAGGGTAAAAGCCCGAATCCTGAACGCATCCTTAATATAGGGGGGTTTTCCGGGGGGGTCAAAAAATTAGAAAAATCATATATTAAGGTACCTCATGAAGACAAATAAGATATCCTGACCGTGTAGTGATCTAAGAATTAAGCTTATTCAGGTATTTAGTATAATGTACTTGATGTAGTACTTATACAGGGGTCAATAAGTTGTAGGATCTAAATGACCCCTTATTAAGAATACACTGAAAATTGCTTAAAATATACAAAAATACCACAGTTATGCAAATATTTTGTTTCAATTCTAAACTGTATTTTGAGAGATAGTAAGTCATCTGTGGAGTCTGGTGAGGTTGTTAAAATGCATGTAGTTTTGGGTTGCAACCAAGGGGGACTCAATATGCGACTATTGTCTACCAAATGGTACGAGAAGGGGTCATTGAAAGTTTTTATGTTGATATTATAGAAAAAAAGGGCGTCTTGGTTTGTAGCTTTGAATGAATGGGAAGGTTATTGGGTGTCAGTTGATGTCAATGGGGTCAGGACATGCATTGATATCTCCAAATATATGGAGCACCCCCCCCCCCACACACACACACAACCACCACCACCAGGATGGTCCCATCGCAATATCATTACAAATTTAGTTGCAAAACATTACCATTTAACTTACAATTGAACATTGTCTAGTTATTTGTTGTTTTGAACACCCACTGCTTCATGTGATAAAAAAACTGTTTCGTGGGTGAGGTAATGATGATAAATAGATCAAACCAAACCTGTAGTAACATACGAATCTAGTTTATAAATAGACATAATTACATAAAAAAAATTGACAAATGATAATACCCTTACTGAACACTTCCCACTTCCACAAGTTTGAAACAATTTGGATTTTCATTCGTAAAAAACAGAAAAAAACAGGAAGAGTTCCGGTTGGGGTGGCAGTTTGTGGCAATTTCTGGAACAGTACAGCAATTGGCCATGGATCAAAGGTAGAAAATTTGTTCATTTTTGTTACATACTTCGCAGAATTAAACCATTTTTCACTATAAAACATAATATTTTATATACCATTTTTGGTTATGGCAATTTTAAAAGTTTGCACATTTTCATGAAACTGAATACAACATGCCATCTCAATTTCTTTTCTGGAATATCAGTGACAAGTGGACATACACTCGCTACATTGACTCAAGCAAATATGGCCATGATTGCCAAGTAAATCCACCAGCTCTTCAGCGGACAAAGCCACTTCAGATTCCCCCTTTGTTTTATTTGGAACTGCCATAGCCTTTGTAACTCTTTGTTACTGTTCCACGCAGTTGAATATATGTCAGGCGTTATAGAACTGTTTATCCATGCCCAGTGTTTTTGCTGTAGACGTTCACATAGAAGTCGCAAGTACGCAAATGAGGTATTGCCTTTGATTCCGTCATGCACTGTATGATGTCGTGCATCAATAGCGTAGGACGGAATCAATGACAACTCCTTTGTATACTTGGGACTTCAATATGAAACGTCTACCCAGTTTGGATTAGGCAAGCCTCGTTCGCGATAAAATAAACTTTGAGGTTCTACTGTGAGTTCAATAAATTTGACTGTATATTTCATCATTTATTGAAAAAAGAAACTAATGTGAACAAAACTCACGGTGGACATGTTGCTTGGTAAGCTGTGACCTAACATTTTTGTGCAGAACCAAGATCCATAATTTACTGCGGGACCTCCTTTCTATTCAATTTACCACCAGATATTTAGAAAAATACAAAAGAAGTGGGTCAAGCGACCTATGCTAACAACACGGTAAATTGAAAAGAAATGGGGTTACGCGACAAGTTACTGTAAGTTAAGTTTTATTTCTGCACAAAGATGTTAGGTCACAGTCTGCCAAACAACTTTCTTTCATGATTTTTTGTTCATCTTTGCTTCCTTTTCGGAAAAATAATGAAATATATGGTCAAAGTTAATTGAACTCACAGTAGAAGCCTAAGATTTTTATTTATTCGTGAAAGAGGACGAGTATCTTGCGCTTTACGTCATGAAAAAAAATAGCTCGATCTTAATCTGGTGATGAGCACCTGAAATCCTTTTTATCTGGAAGTACAGAGCCATTGTTATTACCTATACAGTTGAACAGTAATTTGTAGTGCTTTATCCTCTGCATACCGAGCGGATTTACTGGATATCAACAGTGCTATTATTTCCTCGAGTCAATGCTGCATGATGTACATCTACTGGTCACTGATATTTAGGAAAAGAAATTGTGATGACAATTTTATTCATTTTCAATCAAATGTGCAACTTTTGCACTTGACATATCCCAGAGTATTGAAAGGTATAATTAGACAATATTAACTGAGCAGAAATCAGTTACTTCGCCGATATGCGTAACCAATGTCCTTATGCAAGCATCTTTCTCTCTTTGATCCCATGGAGTAAAGGTGTTCACATCCCTGACAGAATTTACAGTGTATCTAGCATGTTTTGCGATACAATTCAAAAGCATTGAGACCAGGATTCATGCATTGTACTTTAGGCTTGTACTGTGTAGTAAGATATTGATCTGGCAAGTGAAAGATGGATTAGCCAGGATTATCACATGTACAATAGCAATGGTCTGTGAGCTGATGACAACATGCTTTTCAAGTTTGGTAAATGCTGGCAGTAATGTTAGCATCCTTGTTCCAGCAATTGCCACAACCCCACCCCGGAACTCTTCGCCGTTTTTACTCTTATACAGAATGTAGACCAGCTCGAAATTGTTGTTTCAACTCTGGAGTGAATTTCAGTAAGGGTCCCTTTCATTATGTCATTTTTGTTGGTCATGCCATTATGTCCATTTAAGTAAGAAATGCTTGATGTGAGATAATGATACGACAGTGAATATAAGCTGTGGGGTGGGGGGGGGGATAAATACACACCCCCCTGCACCAACTAACTACTTTACATTCGGCGAGCACGGATATATAGGGTCTGGTTGCAGTATGTAAGAAGGGGTTATGGTCCCTTTTACAATACAAACCTTTTGATACAGCCACATGTCTTTGAATTTCACATGATAAAATTGTCAAAACCTGACCTCAAAATTAAAAATGACACTTTAGCGTATAAATATCGCGATGCTTCTCCTTGAACCCCATTTTGACATGAAACTGACACCACAGTGACGTAGCCATTTTGGGGCAAGGGGGCAAAGTGCCCCCTGTGAAAAAAAAAAAATCTTGAGGGGAAATGCGGAAATCAAACACAGATATTCATGCTCAATCACGACCCTTTGTCGGATTCTTTTGCCCGGCGACCGAGAAATTTTTGCTTTGGGACATTTGTTGCACTACTACCGGGAAATTGCCCCCCCTCGTACCACCGGGCTGGCTACGCGCCTGCTGACACCCATAACCCTCCATCGCTTCAATATACAACCATTCACCCCCTTTTCTCTACAATATAACATAAAAACTTCAATGACCACGTTTTATCTATGAAAAATCCCACCCCCTGAATGCTATTTGCCGTACCACCGTTGTAGGCACATTAAGAACAAATTTATATTCAAGTGGCCCCCCTCCATGGGTTGCCACCCCAAAATACTGTATTTTTAATAACCTCTTGCCACCTCACCAGACCTGCACAGATGAACTTACTATCATCTGAATACTGTTTTTTTTTCAAGATTTTCAAAGAGTAATTTCTTAATATGGGGGGGGTTAGTGACCCCTTAAACTTACTTGCCCTTGTATATTACTACATCAATACATTATGACTTAATCCTGAATAGCTACATTCCTTATGGTCACTAGACGGTCAGTATATTTTATTGTCTTGCAGTGTACCAAATGTATTTTTGCCCCCCACCCCCCCAGAAATACCACCATTTTGGGCTGCGTTCAGGAATCAAGCTTTTTACTTATCCTCATAAAATTCTGACCTAGAAAAACCACATGAGATAAACTTTCCTTCCACATGAAGCTTTTTCGTACCATCGGGTAATAGGCACCTAAAGTCGCATATTGAATGCCCCCCCCCCCCATGGTTTGCCACCACCAAAATACTGCTTTTTGGCCCCCTCACAGACCTCCACCAGCCTTCTATACTATCCTAACGACTGTTCTGGATTGAACAACTTACTTTCCTAATTTTGTTTTTTTTTGGTATATTTTAGCCAATTTTCATTCACTGTATTTCTTAATAAGGGGTAGGCATTTATGACCCCCTACAAAACTTATTAGTACCCTCGTATTCGGATCGGAGGAGTGGGATTGGGCCTTCATTGGTCAAGTCTGCTTTATTGCTTTATCCCCAACAATGTCAAATTTACTTCTTTTGGTGTTGAAACTGAAAACTGTGCAATTAAACGCGCTTTAATGCTGTGGGTATTTGCTTATACAGCCTGGCACCCTACCAAGACGAATAAACTGACTTTTCACAACCTTTTTAAGTGCATTGACGGTTACTCTCTCTTATGCTGACTGCAATAGTGATGTGTCGTTTTTCGGAGATTTTAATCTCCATTATTATGACGGTAACTGACATACAACGTCAGCGCACAATGGTTTAATTCTGATTTTGGCTCTCACACAACTTTTGAATAAACCTACGCATATTACGAACCTATTCGGATTGGGGTAGTGGTACAAATGACAAAAGTTTTCATTACATTCGAAGATGTGTGTGAATACCCCGGGTTATCGGATCACTTCGCGGTCATAGGTCGCGTTTCAATCTCCAGGCCTACTCCTGCTCGACGCCATGTGACCTCGCGCAATCTCCGGGCTGTAAACAGTGGTAAATATTGATACCCTGCGAGAAGATGTGGCAACGCTGACCACCAGCTTTAGAAAGCGGTTGCCCAACTTGGACCTGGCAAGTTCAGTTATAACCTACAACCATGGCCTTCAGCGCGTTCTTGATCGTCATGCACCATTGACCACTAGGTGTGTTAGAGACCGGCTGTCCGCCCCTTGGTTGTCTACTTCAGTTAGACAATCCCGACGTAGAAAACGACGCGCTGAACGCCTCTGGAGAAAAACCAAGTTAACTGTTCATAAAGAAATGTTCATTAATATGAGGAACGAAGCTACGCGGTGTGTTATCTCTGCAAAGAGACAGTATTTCGCTGAGAGAATAAACTCAGCTGCTTGTTCTACCAAGCAGCTCTTTAATGTGTCTAATGATCTTTTGAAGAAGTCAAATACTTCTTTCTAACCAACATTCCCCCAATGAGCTTCTACAACGGTTCTGTCAATTTTTCTCTGACAAAATTAATAAATTAAGAGATGAACTTGATTCTCGCCAGTCTGAACCGCCATCATTTGCTGCGTACAAGGGTCCCGTCTTCGATCATTTTGTTCCTGTCTCTGAAGACGAAATATCTGATTTGATCAACAAGATGCACACAAAGGGTTGTATATTGGACCCGTTTCCAGCTGAATTTGTTAAACAGTGTTCTGATGACCTGGGGTCCGTTCGCGAACCTCATGCGTAACCCTACGTGTATACTAATTCATGTGTATGTCCTACATAATAGACCTTTTCATACCATTTACACAGTGCTTTGGATAAGTTGATCCACTCAGGCATGACATAGTATGCACGTAGATTTACGACTAAGTTTCGCGGACGAACCCCTGGTTCCTTTGATTACCCACATTGTTAACGAATCCCTCATGTCTGGTATTGTTCCTGATCAATTCAAACAAGCCATTGTCGTCCCCATCCTCAAGAAACCTGGGCTTGATCGCAATTGCCTCAAGAATTTTAGGCCAATTTCGAACCTTCCATTTGTTTCAAAACTTCTTGAAAAGGTTGTTCTTAATCAGTTACAGAAACCTGCTGGAAATCAATCAATCTGCGTATAGGAACGGCCATAGCGTGGAATCCGCAGTGCTGAGTGTTTTGGATGGTTTGCTGACCAATGCTGATAAGAAATTGGTTTCACTTATGGCGCTTCTAGAGACCTCAGCGCTGCGTTTGATACGCTGGACCATTCCATTCTTCTCAAGCGGCTTGAGATAACTTTCGGTGCTAGAGGAACTGTACTTAACTGGTTTATTTCATATGTATCTGAGCGGTTTCAATCAGTCATCGTAAATGGCCGTGTTTCAGATCCGTGCCCTCTACTATATGGTGTACCACAGGGCTCCGTTCTAGGACCAATTTTGTTCATACTTTATTCTTTACCCGTTTCTGACGTTATTAGTCAGCACAATTGCTCTTTTCACAAGTACGCTGACGACACCGAATTGTCTCAATGTTGCACTCCTACGAATTTTGAGTCAACTAAGTTGTCTGTTCAGGAATGTATTGCTGCTATCTTACGTTGGATGGACAGTAATAAACTCATGCTTAACACAGATAAGACTGAGGTACTGACCGTCGGTACTGCTTTACGCGTTCATCAAGTGGAGAGTGATACCATCCAAATTTCTAATCACTGTATCTCGTTTAAGGAATCAGTTAAGTACCTCGGTGTGAGGCTGGATCAAACGTTGTCTATGTCTGATCATGTCAGTGATGTTTGTCGCTCATCATTCTTATCCCTGAGACGTATTGGCTGTATTCGCCCTTGCTTGACTGAAAAAGCGACTTCATGCCTCGTGAATTCTGTTATCATTTCGCGTCTTGATTTTTGCAACTCAGACTTGACTGGTATCACTGCTGATCAACTCAGCCGCCTTCAAAGAGTTCAAAACTGTGCCGCTCGTCTTATTGTTAGGAAGAAGAAGCATGAGCATATTACTCCCATTCTCATCAAGCTTCACTGGCTGCCCGTTGAATTCCGAATCCAATATAAATTGGCTGTTTTGGCATTCCGTCATTTTGAAGGTACTCTGCCAGTATACCTGTCGACCGTTTTGTGTATTTATCAACCTTCCCGCGTTCTTAGATCTTCCACCGAAAAACTGCTCAAAATTCCTCGAGTTAGCCTTAGGACAGCCGGTGAACGCTCGTTTCGTTTTGCTGCCCCGGTCGTTTGGAATTCACTTCCAAACACCCTTCGCAATATCCCCACGCTCTCTCAATTTACGAAAAAGTTGAAAACTCATCTCTTTCATCAAGCTTTTCCTGATTCACAAATTTAATGTTTTTGTGTGTGTTTTCATGTTACTGTGCACTCTGAGTTCTTCGGAAGACTTTGCGCCTTATAAGAACAATTTATTATTATTATTATTATTATTATTATTTACCCTTGTCTCATTACTACATGAAGTATATTATACTTAAATACCTGAATAAGCGTAATTCTTAGGTCATTACACAGTCAGGATATCTTATTTGTCTTCATATGTACCATAATATATGATTTTTCTTAATTTTTTGACCCCCCGGAAATACCCCCCCCCCCCCGTATTGAGGATGCGTTCAGGATTCGGCCTTTTTACCTAACATATTCTTATTCCTCATAAAATTCTGATCTAGAAAAAACACATGAGATAAACTTTCCTTCCAGGTGATACCTGGCTCATTTTTAGCCCGGACTACTAGGCCTATGCATAAAAAGGGACTGGGATTGAACTTCATTAATCTCATCATACGAAAATTCTTTCAAATTTCTTCTTAAATTGGCTTAAACGATTTAATAGCTTCAGAAGAATAACTCCTCTTAAGTTCCGCTTAAATTAAAGGAGGATGGCCCGATTTCATTACATAAAGTTTTGATCTTGAATGAATGATCTTGACCCGAATACCAAATATCTAAAGTTTTACAGCAGTATTTCAATACATTCTGATATGGGAGCTGAAAACGTCATTTTGTTAGCCCCATTAGTTTAGTGGGTAGAAGGGGGTCTCGTGCACCCCCTGAAATAAATTTCTAATCGATGTTTCTATATCAGAAAAACGCGTAGAAAACGATTAGCTATGTTAAAAAATTAAAAAATTGTCCCATCTACCATTTTAATGTAAATTTATGCAAATTAGGGTCGCCATTACAGAAAAACCATATCTCAACAACAAGAAAACACAAAATGTTGTTCCTGAGCCATTGTGAACTCTTGTCGATCAGATTCGTATTATTATCTTGCTTCGGATCCAAGATGGCAACCAACATGGCCGCTCTAACCATCTGTAAAACATAGAAACGATGTATACCTGTAATATTTAATTTTTTAGAAAAAAATAATCATAATTATAAATTTAAGTAAGAGATGTGTGTCTTTGACCACAAGAAACTCATATCTATTTTTTGTATGATATGTATTCTTAAAATTCATTGCAACGACCAATTTCTCCCCATCAAGAATCAGGAAAGTTGCCTTATAACTGGATATATCATCTCACAATAATAACAAAAGTCTAAATTAAAGTATGAGATATATGTGTTTGACCAGTATAAACACACAGCTGCCAATTTTGTTTGTTAAGATTCAAGATGACGGTCAATATGGCCACATTCAAACAATTTAAACCTTGCAAATTACCACATTTTTGTCCTATATCTAGACATAGCACCCAGAAAAAGTGATAAAGTGCAAATTAAAATTGTCTAATATCATTAGTAACTCATAACTGCTATTTTGTTTCAGTAGTATTTCTTAAATTCAAGATGTCGGCTGCTAATGCCGCTTTCAAGATTTTTAACTCAGTGATATTAGCCGCCATCTTGATTTTCAAATAAGTCAACCAAACAAAAATACCAGCTTTGAGTTTTAATTGCTCAAACGCACATTTCTCATACTTTAATTCACATTTTCATCCTAATTTGGGGACAATATCAGGTAATCTCTAAGTTTTAACACATTTTGAAGGCGCACTAATTGGCCGCCATATTGAATGTTAAATACACTTACTAAGTAAAAAAAGCAGATATGAGTTTCTAATAGTCGAAGACATATATTCCTTAATTTATTTTCTCATTTTATGACTATACGACTAAATAATATAGGCATTAGCACTTTTAGACTTTGTAGATCTTTGAGGCGGCCATGTGGCTACCATCTTGGGATCCGAAGTCAGACTACAATACAAATATGCATGGTAAGAGTTCATAATGGCTCTAGAAGAACAATTTCTGTTCTTGTGTTGAGATACGTGGTCTGAATGAAAATATATTTCTGTAATGGCGATCATTTTTTAAATTTTTTTTGGGCAATTTCATAAATTTACCTAAAAATGGCCGTGGGGACAATTGTTGATTTTTTGTTTAACACCGCTAATCGTTTTCTACGCATTTTTTCTGATTATAGAAACATTGAGTAGAAATATTGCAGGGGGGTGACCACGAGACTCCTTATACCACTAAAAGACATAGAAATGTGTAAAACTTATTATTGGGCGACCAAAATAACTCATAACATCCAAAACCAAACATATTTAACCCTAAGATTCATAGGGTATATGAGAAAAATAGCAGCTTTCTTCAATACCCAATATTTTGACCACTTCGTTAAAATTCTGGGGGTCCCTGGGACGAGGCGATTAGCGATAGGGCCATGAACCTTTAAGATTAATTTGGAATTTTATGAACAGGACCGGAAAGTGGTTTTCTAGAAATAAGCTGCTATGTGATTAAGCATAATTTTGTCACGTGTATGGAACGCTCAATATACACAAATTCGAAAATCTTGGATTTCAACCAAAATCAAAGTTTTGCGCCAATAATCCAAGATTTTCATTCGATTCATCCAAGATGTCAATTGAAAATCCACCCCCCCCCCCCGCCAAAGCACACGAAAAGGACACCCTTCCGCGCCCACCACCCGGCACTGCGGTTCCATTGTAGCCTGTGTTATTGGCGGCCATTCAACACCCCCTCGTTCCCCAAAAAATCCTGGATCGCCCACTGTAATGGGGGCTGTTGTACTTATTTTGGTACAAATGGGAAAAGAAGAAAACGCCTATACGATCCTTTGGTACCAAATTTACAGGAATCGGTTGTTCAATAACGGAAATCACAGGGTGTTGGGTGGTAACCACCCACCCCCTTCGGGAGTTTTGTTTAAAAAAATGGCTCGGTAGGACGAGGGTTAATTTGGCTGCAAAGTAATCATGTAAGTAACTTTTAAATAGGTTAAGCCTATACGACTATGAACTAGGAATAAAACCTGGGACCTCTGATATGACCCAAATACTAATAACAACGATTACTATGCTACCCTAAAGGGAATATAAAGAACATTGAATTTATGTACATACACATTATTTTCCTTTCAAATTAATATATTGTAAATTAAAATGGACAAATATCAACAAAAACGTGAAAGGGTTTTCAACAAGGAGGTTTTTTGAACTATCTATAAAAAATTGAAATAGTGAAAATAGGCTACTACATTAGTGCTTGAAATTTAAACTACTAAATTAAAAAAAATATTTTTGTTATAACTTTGGAATTACCAACTTAGCTGATTTTGAAACTTTTACTTTATTACAACTTCAACAATCAATTAATTTGCAGCAACAGGTGCAAACTGAGTAAATGTTACTATTTGTGCACAATTTAACGTAACTTACATACTGTATGGTTTGTGTTCTAAATTCTCAAATAAATAAGGGTATTGGTGAAATTATTCTCAATAAACTTATATTTGCATCATTACCAAATAAAAGATCCTAAAATAAACATTATTCTAAAAACATCAAAAATAATAACCAACATACAACTCAAACTGGACGGGCGCGATTCAAAACGATAAACGTCGGCTCCTTTTTGCCGTGCTCATCGCCCGGATCGTCGCTCGAAGTCAAGACATTTTACAATCTACGTCTGGTAAAGAAAAGCCAGCTAACATGCATATTTTTTGTTTGATAATACCACTAACTAACATGAATCTTGTATTTAACCAAAATACGGCGCTTCAAGTAAAAAAAAAAAGGATCAAAAAAGACCAATACTTGAAGACCGTTAATTCAAAATATCGGTAAATACTTTTTGTCCATTTTCCGAGGCCTATTACGACTAAATTTATCAGAGAGGCTCGTATTTGACTTTGTATAATTCAACATTGTTATAAACACTATTATGATTCCTCAAATTATAAGTTATATTAACAGGAAAATACTGTAAATCTATGGAAAATACGGGGTAGCATTCTGCCAACAAAAATCCCATAAACCACAAACCACAGCTTTTATAGTTTTCATTCAAATTCACTTTATATTTGACAGTTTTAATGCATATGTTTTACCAAATTAACTGAATTTTTACAGTATATATGCCACCGTAAAAAAATTGTGGTTGACATTTGTGGATAGGCCTACTAAGTTCGGATGTTCGTCATGTTTTTTTTATCCCCTACACTTACATCTCCTGTAATAACTACCGCCAAATAATTGTTACATGTTTTGCTTTGAATCGTTTTTTACAGTAAACTTAATTTTGACAGGAGTAATTTTTCGGCAGAATTGCTGGTCAGTAAAATACTGGAAAATGTAATAATATTTTTGAGTGTGGCAAAATCGTCTCAGATCCAGCTACACACATTGTACTAATATAAACTTCACCGACTTCTATAGCCCCCGCCCCCCCCCCCCCCCCCGTGTTGATCAAGCCAGGAGATAATCTCGCAGTATCCCATTGATCGATAGCTCACATAATAAGCGCCGTGCGGAGGTTTTCAGATACAGCAAACAGACGAATGCAGATGTGGTCTGTTTGGAAGAACTTTCATTTTTGGCGTTTGGGTATGATTCCCTCCCCAGTAAAAATGGAATGTTATTTTTGCTCAATATTTTTGGTAATATGAAAAAGCGGTGGGATATAAGATCATAATATGCAAAAAAACTCAAAATTTGTCGTCCAAAATGGTCGATTGGCCTGTTTGAAGACTCATTACGAATGAAGTAGCCTAGCATCGGTGGGCTACAAGTTTTGGGGCATCGGCGCAAGGGAGAACCAGGCGCAATCTTGTAGGCAACGCCATTGACCTGTGATTCTTCGAAGGAGGTGGGGATTGCGTCAACCTATAGCCGACTCCTCCTCCGATGGAAAACACTGTAAATACATATAAAGAAACTGAAAGCAGGAGAAAGGGTTTTGGGTAGTGCTGATGCACTTAAACTATATATATCACAAGAGAGAGAGATAGAGGATCTTTTGTTGCTGCCAATGCCCGAAAGAAAAAGAATGACCAGAACTAAATATTGCCTCATCTCATTCAAGCTGAAGGAGGACGAAGACGTGGGCCCGGATTGGTCCTATTTTATTTTACTTGTTTTTTCTCTCTCTTTTCTTGTTATCATAGAGAGTTCCTTGGGCCGTTTCTTGATTCTCCTACCCGCCCTAATTAACACTATAGATTTAAGAACATACTTTTTTAGATTTCAAACAATTTAAGGGCCATGGCCCTACACTAATAAGCCTCGTCCCCAGGACCCAGATTTTACCAGAAGTGAAATTTTTGTTGTCAGGAGAAAACGACTATTTCCTCATTTTACCGCCAATCCTAGAGCGAAAGGATATTGGTTTAGGCATGTTAATGAGCAAAACATACCCTATGTTGGTTGACCAATTGGGTCCAATTTAATTATCTGTAAACAGTAAACATGTATTCAGCGGGGATTACAAAATGTTTTTTGCTCCCATATCAAAACCGATTGAAATATCAAGCTCAACTTGAGGAATCAGGAATTGGAGTCAGGGTCTTAATCAGATGAAAACTAATATTAAATCGGGGCGCATCCCCCTTTTAAGGTGAAGCCACTTATCATTCACGCAGGTTTGCGAAAGTCCTCATCTCTTACTATAACACCAGAATTCTGTACTAACTCATGTCCCAAGACATGAGGTAGTACTGTGAACCGCAGGGCCATGGTCCATAGCTATAAAGTCGTCCCCAGAACCAGATTTTACAAGTGGTCAAATGTTAATTATAACAAAGGTAGACTTACTTTTGCAGAATATTTAATTTATCTGTAGAACTTGTTTCCGAGTAAAAACGGTATTAAAAATCCGTATTTTGGTCAGTATATTTGTACCCCTTGGCCCCTCCCGACTATAACACCACAAAACAAACCCCCTTTAAAAGAGAATGCAATGAATAGTCCAACTCCGGCATCATATATAATCCCCACTGCTCACTCTGAACCACTGTCCTAGGGTGGGGGGTCAAAATAAGATCCTCAAATCCTCAGGCCATACTGACCATGGTGTGTGAAAACAAAAAAAATTTACCAGATAAAATCTCAAACAAAAACCTTAGTGGTGGGCACCTTATCTACTTCGGACACGGTTCTACATGATAATTAAAATCATCCTGCATGTAGTTAAACCTTTGTAATTAACATTATGTTGCACTAACCTTGTTCTTGTAGATACGGTATTAATCCGTAGATTTCAAAAGCTCAATCCTATTTCATAGACAGGGGAATGGCTGAGAAAAATCTTTGTGTACTTTCGGCGGTTGTAGAAACGATGAAACACACTAGCATTAGACAATCAGCTTTTCAAAATATCAGGTACTGACACTCCTTGCTGAAAGCAGCGATGTTGACCTGTCTGGTAAGTGTGTTTGGAAAACAATCGATTCGCCGCTCCTTGCATAACAAATTTAATCCTCTTTCTATAGTGCTCTTGTGACCCACCACGATGAGGCGTACCATGAAATAAACAGGTGCTGTCAACCCTAATCCGTTTGGTAGCTTTCAACTTTTATCCAAACAACGTACCACACAGACCGTCTGTCTTTAAACTTAACATATTCTTGGCAAATCAATTTGCTTAATTCCACGCCCTGGACGCGTGACTTGTTTCGTTTTGAATACCATGAAATGGTATCCTTCCCCTATCCTTAGACATAAATTCAGTAGATAATGCAGCGATTGCATCCTCATTCGTCTGCCGAAACTAATGCAACTAACATTGCCGTCTTCCAAGTTAGGATCTTTTTTAAAGAAATCTCATCATAACCAAGGCATTATCTTATCGAACGTATGACCTTCTTCTCCACGCGGCCAATAAACAATGTAACGAGGACTGAGGACGTTTGTTAAAATTCCTTCATGAGCCGTTTAAATTAATCAAATAGTGACTACCGCGGTACCACACCGTCGATAGGCAGATGAGTCATTGAAATGGGGCAGAGCGGTAAGTATTATTGTGGAATATGATCACACCTCTCCTTGAATAAAGAAGATAGAAATTGTGAAATTGTCCCTAAAGATGCTGAAATCGGATTACTTTTCCGCTGCTGGTTACACCAGCAAACGCATTGTTTCCAAGCCGCCACTCGAGTATGTTGTTCGGTACCCACATGATCCCATAGGCGAGAATAAGCTTGGCTGCCTCGCCAGGAATTCCTTGATCTGATAAGTGTCGGCGGACACAAGCAACCTGCCAGTCTCATTGACTGCAGAGGATGTTCTTCCTCTGAGTGATGAAGTTGAAGAAGATTGCTAATTTTTTGAAAGTAGAATGGGGCCTGTGAATTAGCATGCCCCCCTATAGACCCTCGGAAACCAAGGTTGTGTTTTGCATACTGAGCGATTAACAACATTCCTTGACACCTTTGTCGGTGTGCACCTTTTGCAATAACGACTTCTTTAGGCAAATGGTGGGACGCGCGTATGCACTATATTTTTTCCCACGGATGGAGAATGCGTACCTTCCATCCAGAGGTCGGTTTTCCCTCCAAGAAACGAACCTTGTGATTTGGGCATTGATCCTCGAATGCAAAAGTCCACTTGAGGGACTACCTTTAGCTTGTTGCAAACGAGCATCGCTGAAAATTCTTGATTTAGTGACCACTCGAGATTGTAATTTGAGGACCCGACAGACTGTCTGCTGTTACAACAATACATTTTGAATACCCCGGCAGATACTCTGCGATAATTGAATCGGATGGCGAATTGCCCATCTCCCAAATTTCCTTGCTATGCAACCATCTGGCACTATCGAGTGCCGCCCCTGCTTGTTCACCACTTACACAGCTGTGGAATTGTCCATTTGAGACGCACATGTACGCCGGGAAATGGAGTTGACCATTGAACTCCACCTGCAAACCAGGCAGTCGGATCATAGACCAATGTATATGTGTATTTGCTTCCCTCTTTCGAACCAAAGTCCATTGTCTTCTGGCCTGTTGTTAGACATACAGCTCCCCTCCCCTTTCATGGAGGCTCTGTTTGAATGATTACATTTGGTGAGGCAGCATCATTGCCTTGCCGTTCCAAGTGTTTAAATTTTTGAAGCTCCCTGTCCAGCTGTAAGCTTATCTCATGAAATCGTTGTATCCTTCTCCGATTCTGGAGAGCACGATTCAAATCCTTTGTAGAAACTACAAGAAATTACTTCCGCATAACGCCATTTGTCGATATCATCACGTCTACTGTGCTTGATATTGATGAATTGTCCGGACGAACTGTTGAGAGCAGCGACCTCTATTTGGGCTAAATGCCTCACAAGTTTGGTCTGCGTAAATAAATTTCCATTTCCTTTCCTTTAATCTAACAAAAACCGAGGAACTGCTGGCCCGAGTTTTGGGCACTAACTGACTTTTTTTCCATATTTACAAGAAATCCGAGGTTCGAAAGACACTCCACTGCGAACCTTGCTTGTTCGTCGCAGGTTCTTCTGCTGAGATGCTACTATTGTAGATCGTCTATATATATAATGCATCGTATCCCCTTTGTCTCGTGTGGCGCAAGACTGGCTTTTAATACTTTTGTGGAAATTCGCGGCGCACTTGTCAGACCAAAGAGTATAGCGAAAAATTGCAGAACTTGGCTTTTCCAAATAAATCGAAGAAATTTCCGCTGTTGCTTGTATAATCGGTATCCGAAAAATAACATCTTTTTAAATCCCGTGTCACCCATGAACTCGCCCTTCGTATCATGAATCGCATTCTGCATGCAAGATTTCCCATCTTGAAATGCTTTTTTTCAATGAATTTTTGTTCAACGGCCGAAGATTTATTAAGGTCGAAGATCCTCCCGTCTCTTCTCTTTGGAACTAAAAATGGCCGAAGATAAACTGGCCCTTGACATGGCGTTGGCGAACTGAACCGCACCCTTTTGATAGAAGTTTTGTCTATCTCTTCTTGGCAAATATCTTTTTGTGGCAGAATCCTTCACTACCGTAATTGGTGCCACTTTTTGATGCAGTGTGGCGAAAAACTCCAGGTGATACCCTTGGATTGTTTGCGCAAATAAACTCGAGCCGTTGGTGATCTCTTGCCACCTGTTTACTGCAAGTTTCACGGTCCTGCTGAACTTGTCACCTTCTTTGTTGACTTTATATTTCTTGTACAAGGGGTTTCAATTCGTCCCCTGTAGGAGCTGTTTTTTTGTTTGAGTCCCTTGTCCTAGCTACTACTGCGCAACCAATTGGGATGCCCTGCCTTCCCTTTGATTTGCTTTATGAATGATCTCTTGTGTTTCCAATCATATCCTTTTCCACCATGACTTGTATCCCTTGTTTGTTTGATTTTCTTTCTTATCTCCCGAAAGATAGATTGCGCAATCTTGAGATCCGTCACGACTTCATTTCCTTGATTAGATTTCTTTCTCTGCTTCGTCTACCATAGTAGTAAGCACTCAGTTACTGGTACGTCCTTATTAAAAAACAATCTGCCATTTACTCTCATCCGACAGATGAGGTCTAATGAGCTCCCTGCGTTGCATAACCTGTGGAACTGCGCACTGCCCAGAAAGGTCAACATGGGAAAGTGCCTCACTACTGACGTCGGTCAAGCTCGGGCTCTGAAACTGTCAACCATTTCAATTGCCCTCATTAGAGGAGTTGTGATTGCAGCGAATTTATGTTGCGTCTCAAGAAAGCTTTTGTCTTTCCCACGAACATAGTCTGGGATCTCCTGTACACCATGCTTATTAAGCCTTGGCTTTGGAGTGAGACTTACTGTTTTCTGGAGGCTTATATTCTTTCTGTAACTCATCACACTTCTCCCCCTTAATTTTTTTGTTAAATGCCTTGGTACAAAATACTCTGCCGTATTCAGGTACGGGCTATTACCCCCACGTTATCATCTTTAAACACGGCAGGACCCAAAAGCTTTAATGTCATCAGAGGTGCAAAGCTGGAGCCGTAGGTGAATACGGGCCCGGTACAGTATTACTACTCGAATCTTTCCGCTTCGGATTTCTGAACAACATGATCATGACTTGCATCTACAATCGGTTCGTGTAGAGGCTTACACGTGCAACATTAACACCACTTACCGACGGCGAACTAGTCAATCGCTCGTCCCATACGGCCTCTGGACGCTTGCTGCCAGCCGGAGAAATAGCGTGTTACGGGACGATACGGAGCACGATTCCTTCGACTCGTGCCCCGACTCTGTGCCATGTTCTTGGCACTATAGTTATGCAATTCCGATCTCGCGATGTTCGAGACTGTTTATTGGGGGACGATACCACTCTCCGCACAAGGGGGAGTTCTGAGTTAGATATAGATGGAAACGGCCACGGTAACATTCCAGGAATGGCCGGTGTGGCCTTCGCCGTAACGTAACTTCTTTTCTTTTCTTGCAGCTTTGCTGGCCCACTTCAACGCTCGTAGATAACTCTCGATCCGGACAAACAGAGTTTTGAAACCGTGAATATTACTTGTATCCTTGAGATTCTTATCATATCTCCTGAGGCGCTCCTTTCCGGTGAGACAGACCGTCCCCTGATCTACAGAATATTTCCTTTGAACGTCCCTTGGTTTAGAAGGTACTTTTTCTTTATCCTTAGACCATGATATCTGAAGGTAATAATAACTACATCTCTCCCCACGTGATGATAACACCAAAGGCAACCTAATAAAAACAATGCACACAAACAACGAGTCACTCAAAGCGATCGCGCTCTATGTGCATCCGTCGAAGGGGGCTTATTTTGACAAGACGGCGTAGTTCAGAGTGGAGCAGTGGATTATATATGATGCGATTTGGACTATTCCGTTTTCATTCTCTTTAAAAAAGGTGTTTATATTCGGAGGGGCCAATATACTGACAAAATACGGATTTAATTATACCTATCTACAAGGCAACAGTTATGCAATATAATTGTGGTATCTGCAAGAAAGAGCTGTTTTTCTTCTCATTTACCCTGTGAAATCTTCCCAACAACCATTTCCTGGTTAGTATATGAAAGCTTAAGGGTTATTTTCTATGCAAAAGAGAATGGTTTGTTTGAATTGAGGGCGCCATCCTTGGGAAATCCTTGAGTCAGCATTTAAAGGTGTCCATGCATGCGCAAGCAATTTGAAAAAAGGGTTCCAAAGCACACACATACCCAAGACGTGATATTCTACTTGTCAAACCTAACCCCATATTTGACCGAAAGTGGTCAAACTTTGGTATCTGCAGAAAAGCTACTGTTTTTCTTTTCCTCATTACCCTGTGAAAATCTCCCCACTAGCAGCCCCATTCCCTAATTCCAATGCTCCGCAAGAGCAAAATTGACCAAGAAAGATCAAAAAGAGCACAGTTTGAATGATCTAAATCTCAACTTTTCAGGGAAGTCGGAAGAGGGTGCTACGGATAATCAATGACCCTTTAAGAATATTTTAATGTCATTGGTATCACTCCTACTATTAGGCCAACCTTCAACGTAGTGTTTCCTGTGCGACTCTATCGTGGATTCCCAGTGCGATCAGCTGTCTCGTCACCAGAGATTCCAGTGTTATCAAAGTCCCACTCAATCTATGAACAATACTACAACACGCATAACCTCCCCAGCCGCGCGCAAGTGGCTGTTGCCTGCTAAAACTAACACGGGATCCGTCTGCTCATTCGGGAGTTCCCCCCCCTCGGTAAGGGTAATTTAGCCCGCTGACTATGTTTTCAGTTTTGTAGACTTATGGACCATCTTTTTCACATTCATATTTCATATGCGGGGACAATTGAATGTAATTATTAATTTAAAAAAAAAAAAAAAAAAAAAAAAAAAAGAAGGAATTTTTATTATGGAATAACAGCCCAATTTTTGGAAAATAAAAGATTTGATGACGTCCACGGGCATTGATTGTTTTTATTTTTTGCTTCGGGGGACCCATTCAGTAAAAATGACGTACTTATCCCTACATTGAAAAAAAACAAAACCGATTATCGTCATCGTACGTCGGTTTTGATCATTAGGGAAAGGTAACTTTTGTACTGTTAGACATAATACACGGTGGTCCTTTTGGAAAAAATAATAGCACTTGGGCAGAGGGTCATGTAAGGACCTTGCCTTTAACATAGTCGGATTTATACATATCGGTCGCCCCCGAAGAGCAAACTGATTTCTGATACCTGACACGTGACCTGTACCTGATCACGTGACACCAAACTATTCATCTGTTACCGTTTATACTACAATACGGCAAACAGCAAGCATTCTGTATCTCCTGTTTGTCACAGCAGCGTAATCCGTATCAAGATGTGGAACTATACATGTGGTTCTGTACAAGAGGGTAGGACACGATTCTGCTCGATTGGGGCATTGGGGATTTCAAACGGTATTTTGTGGAAACTGCTACAATGCATTTTTACTATGGCATTCTCGGTCCCAGTGACATTAAAAAATCATCTCTTACACCTTTTTTCAAAAGACTTAGTAGATCATGATAATTAAGAAAAATATGAAGTCACATAATCATATTCTGTTAAATTACCTGTGCATAACTCAAACTCGAAACTTCCCCTGCAAAAGTAATCTTCTATCACACATAATACCCTTGAACATACGGGCCATGGCTACAGAGCTATGCCTCTGTAGCCATGCGCACAAATACACTCTAATATCAAACTGCCCGATTAAATTCAGACAAAACAACCCCAAAACCATTGCCCTCCGGTAACCCCTGGACAAATTGCTACAGAAGGTTTTTTTTTGCTGTAACTAGTATAAAAGCTCTCACCAACACATATCAAAAAACAAAAGGGTAGAAACGGGAAGCCTGGCAATACCGGCGATTGCATTTAATATTACGTGACGATTTGCCCATATTTCGAAAAACCAAATGTGTGTTGAAATCATAAAATGCATGTTTAAGGGAAATTTTCAATTTCTGGTTAGTAGTTTGAACTGTTCTGCAGCCTATGCTGCAAATGTGTAGCACTTGCAATTGATATAATTTTAAAGTGGAAAAGGATGGTATCATTCAAGATGCCGCTTTTCCCAACCAAACTTAATTTTGCATTCTGAAGATTTGTAGACTATACAATTCCTATGGGAGATCTTTTATTTACAAATTATTATTAGATTTTCAAACACATTTGGTCCAATTAGATAACAAAATGTAGCTTGGGGGGGGCACATCCTATCTGAATTGATGGTTATATGAGCCAAAAATCGGCCAGGTGAAAAGTAGGGGTTCATCCAGATAAAATGTACCCAAAATAGATCATTTGGTCTATAAGCTCAATAAAAATGGGGTATCCAGTATGAACTTTAAGGGGTTGCCACTTAGGTAAGAAATATGAAGTGCCTTGCCTCTCTTACAGAGTTTAAATTGCTACGAAATTATAAAATTGCTGCAATGAAATTATAAATGTTCAAAATGTTTGCGAGCGCAACTGCAAAATATGTGCAAAAGTGGAATAGCAGGAAAAGAAGAAAATTGGTAGTAGGCGGGTAATAGTAGGAAGCAGCAGCAAGAAGGGTACTTGGGGTTATACAGCCAGTTTGGAAAAACTATCCCGAGGGCACATTCTGCGTAACCGCAGTGGAAGTTCCCCCCCTTCACATTGTCTCTCATTTTTTTACCGTGAACTCTCCACCGCCACCACAGTTCCATCCATAATCGTACATCCCTGAGATTACAAAGCTAAGCATTGGCCGAGACACGCTGTTCACTTTGCAAACAACGAACCAACAGAAAATGGTATGTACATGAAGGACTTCATGGAACATTGAACTTAGTTGCCACTAAACCAAGATTCCAAAATCAATCAAGCAAGTAGACTGTGGATACACTGGTCCAAATGGAGAACTTTTGGTCAGAAAGAAGTAGATTAACAGAGCCGACAAACTTTTTGAAGTTGTTAAGTCTGTTCATATAATTAATCTCTTGTAGGGGCCAGATCTCCCAGAGATCCCATGAAACAATCGACTGTAGGAAGGTCTATTGGAAAATCAGAGCTTTGTGAGCAGTATATTGAAGCAGCACATAACAAGTTCAACACTCTTGTTTGACAAGCTCATGTTGACAAAAACGCTCAGTCAGTATTATGATTCCTCACAACAGCCCAACAAAGAAATAATGCACTGAGATGATACCTAGGAGAAAGAGGACGACTACTGCCTTTGCCCCAAATGACAAGTCTACAAAGCTAGAAGAAACTAAAGACACACCATCATACTAATCCATTCGAAGTTCAAGCACAACCGTGATGCTGGCTTAAGGCTGCACTTGAAGATGCTTACACCATGGTGCTTGGGGAACATGTTAAGTCCAGGGCAGAAAGCGCTGACACCCTACTCTTGAAAAAACAACCATACTGCTGCCTGGGATGGCTTGAGGTAGATTGACTGAAAAGAAGCTACCCCACCTATAATAATCAAAGGTGAATCAAGCTGAGGATGCCTTAAACACAGGTTTTTCAACACTTTAGCTCTCGACTTGGCAAAACGGAACGGTTTCAAATACGTCAACGGGCTGATGAACTTCTTCAATCAAGATATATAGCAGACACTTCCCATACAGACTGGACTTTTCACCTACAGAGGAGTTTCAGAACGCCTGAAGAAATTGTACAACACCCAGACACCTGGTCCCATCATTCGATTTTGGAGGGAGTTGGCGTCAAAACGGCAGCCATCCTTGAAAAATTATCATCTCACTTCCACTTTAATAATCAATTACAACACATTTTGCAAGCATAAATACCATAAACAGTTTGATGAAACAAGAGTTAATATGTTGTAAAAATACAACATTTCACTAACAAGAGGTACTAATGTTTGACTATAACCAATAGGCAAAATAGCAATAGGTTTTATGAATTAGCATGTCTTCATGCTTTCCTTTTTTCTCTACCTTTTTGATATGTTTGGGGGAGGGTTTACAGCAAGTTACAGTACGAAACCTTCTTTAGCAATCATTCTAGGTCTACTGTAAGATTGAGTAGACTACCTACAAACCTGTGAATTAAAAAATTATAAGAAGTACAACAATGAGACAGCTAAGTTATTTTTATATGTATCGCATGTCTGGCCACATTTGAAGTCATTCAAGACTATGCCCAAACCCATTTTTAAGAACAAGACAACATAAGTTTTCAAAAGGTGGAAAATATCTGTTATTATTAATTGTCTCAAGTCCATCCTCCACATGTACCAGTTCGTTCAATTCTGTGAAGATCATGTCATCACACAAAAATCCTATAAAATTACACATAAAAACACTTCGCTTTACTTAAATTTTAGCACCCAAAATGAAGTACTTAAGATTATATTTACAGTATCGCAGATTTAGCTCTTAAAAACCGGTTGGTAGGGAGCACCCAAGAAATAAGCAAGTCGCACGTAATTGAATTTTTGTGGGAAAACGTTGGGTCATAAAACCTCGACGGAGATATTTTATTCTTGTAAGGGGGTTTGAAAACACAGGCAGTTCACCATGATAGTAATGTAGGTTTCTTCGAGTTTATAACGTTTATGTGTTTAGATTCTGAACATCGCCATCGCATGACCTTTATGTGTTAGACAATAAACTATAGTGTTAAGCTTGTAAATGCCTTGTGGCCAATTAAAGTGTTTAAAATGCCGTTTAGGCGTTCACGTTATAAATCCCATCGCTCAGATTTAGAAATGGGGAAAACAATGCTGAATTTCAATGCGTTTTAGTGATTTATAGGAGCAATTAGACTAAGTGATACTCACTTTGACAAAAGTTATGTTTATGATTTCGTTGCTTTGTTGAACGCATCTAGGCACTTAAACAACTGTTACCAAATCTAAACATTTGTTTACAGTGTAAAGAAATAAATATGATTTATCCTACCTCATCATGGCCATCATTCAGGTTGTGGTCCTGTTCTGACTCAGCTGATGGCATACTGATATCGGCCTCATAACCACTAGATTTTGCCTGTAATGTAAAAGAGTACAATTTATGAGACCTAAAGAGACATGAGAACATTTCTAGTAGAAAGAAGCGCCCCCCCCAATTTTTTTCGAAAACCAGGTTTTTGATATATAGAATGCTACAATGTATTAGAGCACACCTGCAGTGAAAAAAGCCTACGCCGCCTTATGTAATAAGATGAGATTTAGTATTTTCGTCATGCACGACAGAAAATCAAAGCAGGTTTCTATTAGGGGTGGTTACGCTACCAATCAAGTTAAAATGATGTTTGCGGGTTTCTTTAAAGTTATTTGGCATTGAAAGGGTGCTGGGCCTGCAAAAACTGGTGGTCATGAACGGGTCAAAAAATGCATGGATTTAAGCCCCAACATTTCAGACCTCGCCACTATTTCTAGCAAAGACCATTAAGTCAGATTACAAAAATCCCCCTCTTCCTGGGGAATAAAGTTGAGATACATCACTGCCATCTTTTGTAGAACAATGTGCCGTAGAACTCTAACGTTCTATTATGGTGAGGAACATTTAACTCCACTTAGCTTGAGGGTGAGAAAGAAAGGGAGAAATGTGGGACCTGACGCGTTGACGGCTAACTTCTCCCTCAGTGCCGCGATAGTTAAGTTGCGAAGAGTTGGAATCCGCGACTAATCGGTTAACCTTTTTCCGCAGTCCATAGTGATTGGTATGGAACACAGACACGGACGCCAGAAGGGTATACCGCTACAAATACCAAGGAAACTCGGAAACATTCATCTATATTGTCACATAATTTATTCAAGATCTCTTACGAATGCCCCATCAGTTGTTACATACCTTCTATAAACTCTTCACAGAACGTATTAACCATCAAGTGTACAATTCTTCGCCGTGGTTAGTTCTTCTAAGAGTAAAATTGAACGTTCACCGGACAAAGGTCAAATGAGGTCACCAAGGTCATATGAGGTCACCAATAGGTGGGACACTACTCAATACCCCCTAAGGACCAATGCATCCAAGTGTCAAGAAAATTGATATATGTGAAAACAATTTGAATCTTACTATCTTGGGCTGTGACCTCTAATGACATCTAATGACCTCTAGATGACCTTTTCCCCCACCACGTGTGAGGGGTAACTGTTGAGGCACTACCCAGGGCATTACCCCCGGGTGCGGGGTTCTCACATTGGGATGAAGTGGTATGTGCCGCCTATAAGACCCTCATTTTCAAGATCTTTTTCATTCCACCAGAGACCCCCCATTTTAGGACCATTTCAGTCCAGAGCCCTACGTTTTTTCATGTCCAAAGCCATATCTTCTATATTCTATCACCATTTGTTCAAAAAACCTCAAAAAGTAGCTGAGAATGAAGGAATACATTTCATCATGATTGTGGCAGTCTTTACCTTCGATGATGGCTCATTTTGTGAGTGCTATGGTACATTTGAGGAGTCCTTTAATTAGGTACTCCATTCCCATGCACCTCCTCAACAACGTTCCCGCATTATGAGACCACTATCACCTTGGTTTAATAAAGATAGTGAATGATGCACCGAGACGTGAACGTATGACTTAGAGAGAAAATGGTTAAAACAGAAATAATTGTCGAATCTGGAGTCATACAATGTCAAAGCAGCAGTGACTGGTAACTCATTCATCATGCTCAGGAGGTTTATTACAGAGAACATTAGAAAATGCGAACAACAAAAACCATGTTATTTCTCACTCCTGAATAATCTTCTGAACCCCAAACCCAACAACTTCCTACTGTAATTCAGCTACTGAACTAAGTAGTCTCATTGCCGCCAGGTTTGTGTTCAATTTTCTTCTTTCACAGTCGACCGGTATAACAAAATCAGACGGGACCTTGATATTACCATGGTGGGGTCTACCGCATGAATGAATCCAGTGGGGACATATTGATGATACCGTTCCCAATGCATATTTAAATCCAGTCACTGTTGAAGAGGTAACCAAGGTGATTATGTCCAACAATCCAAACTCAAATCAAATCATGTTCCTTAGACACTATTTTTGGTTTTACTTAAGGAGAATGTGCAACTCTGGCTGAGCCGTTAACACTGATCATTAACAATTCTACAATCCCGCACTGGTATTTTCCCAGCTAAGCTCCGGTAAGCTGCGTGACAACCACATTCCTCAAAAAGCCTTCCCTAGACAAAGAGGTGCTCAAAAACTATCGCGGCCCTGTGCCAATGTTGCTGCGTGTCTAGTTCATGGAGAAAATAGTGTTCCTCAGATAAAGATCACTTGTCCTCATGCTTAAATATGAGAAGTTTCAGTCACTTAAACAAAGAACGGGACACAGCACTGGAAACGGCACTTCTGCTGTCAATCCGATACCTCATGCATTCATAACATAAGGCAGTTGCATTGTGCTGCTATAATCTTTACTGCGCTTTTGATAGTGATCATGCATTTTCTTTTTGGATAGTTAACGTGGATCCTAGTTCAATTAACATGTACGCCTTCAGTGGATCGGTCTTACCGTGCAGACCCGCTCTTTTCGGTGGTGCTCATTGGGGATGCAATTTCAAACAGCATCATCTCCCTTCGCGTTCTTCCTCAGGGTTTGTGGCGGGGTGCCTCTCTTTTTCATAGTACACATCTGTAACTCGCATCAATCATCCGGAAGCACAAATTGCTTACCACATGTATGCTGATGATGTACAGCTCTATTTGACATTTTGATCCTAAGATTGATGTCATGCCAACATGCTGTCAAAAGACTCTCTCTTTGTATTGATGAAATCAGTGAGTGGATGCGCTGTAACCAACTCAAATTGATTATGAAAAGACATAATTTTTCATCGCATGTTCTTCCTATTACACCAAATGCCTCAAAGATATACCATCAGGGTCGGGACAGGGCTTTCCCCAGCCCTCGGCAATTAGAAACCTTGGTGTCGTGTTTGATCAGACCATGTCTAATGGACTGAACATGTAAAGAGGTCATCATTAAACAGTTCGGTTACTTTACCTTGGCAATATTTACCGGATCCGTCGCTTTATCACATTTAGAGTTGTCATCATCTCGTCCGGTCACTGATTTTATCCTCTCGCTTTTGACTATGCCAATCCACTTTTGTATGGAATGTCTGTCAGAGATCGAGTAAACTTTAGATTTTGCAGAATAGAGCAGCCAGGCTGGTGTTCAGATTCTGATAGAAGGACCCAGCCACCCACTCCTAAAGAGTTCCATTGGCTACCAATTAGGGAGCGCGTTGTCTTTAAGCTGATGCTTCTTTACGACAAGTGCAGTTCCGGATCAATTGCCATCTTACTTTCCGATACCTCTTCTTTTGTAATTCCTGGCGGGCCAGGATTGCGTTCTGCGGGTGACAAGACGCTCCTCACTTTTCCCCCCCTCCCTCCCGCCAAAAGGTCATTAGGTGACAGGGCTTTCAGCAGATGCGGCCACCTAGCTATGGGAACTCGTTTGCCTACTCTGTTCGCCCTCCAAAGTCCTTGTTACTTTTTAGAAAGTTCTAAAATTTCTCTATTTTCCTAAGAGTTGATTGTGGCTTAACTGTGTTTTTTGTTATTGCCTCAGCATGATAGTTAATTATGCAGCGTTGTCCCTTTTTTTTATTTTATATTTTTTGATGTAAGTACTTATCTTATCCTCATGTAATACAACAGGTTTGTAAAGATGAACCATGTTTTCGGCTAATAGTAATCTACTCTCGAATTTTGTAAATCGCTTTGACCTTGTTTTTGAGAAGGCGCTATAATCAAATGCCGTTTGTATTGGTATTGTATAGTAGGGAAATCGCAGCTTATTTTTGATTTTTTTGTTGGCAAACCTAGTGCCGGAGAACCATTTTCTGGGCCTTAAATCACTCCGGGACCGCAATTTTTGAAACCCGATAGCACAACACCACACCCCCAAAGTGACGACCCCCCCCCCTCCGGGGCCTTACAAGCAAGTGGCCATTTTAATGTGTGCATGTATGTTGAAACAGTGGGCAATTATGTTTAGGTTAACATTTGGGTTACCGCAATCACTACCTCTGCAGACGACACAAAAATAAACTTAAACGGAGTCACAGCGCCCGTGAGTGCAGAGACTGGTTTTATGCTCTCACTCTGGCACGGGATCTAAAATGCCTTCAAAAGCCAAACATACTCCGCGACAAATTGTCATCAGAGCAGGCGCATGTTGACATAATAATAATTAAAGTACAGTATAATATATAGCGTCACAACTTAACGATTACACCTTACTTTGAATATTTTTTCATATATAATGGAATATGTACTTATAACATTATATTATATTTATGTATGTGTGAAAGAAACCTATTCCTATATCCATTAATCTCTAAAGGAAAATGACTGCCAGCCTGACGATCACCGCAAGAAAGGGAGGTAGTGTTATTTGTTTGTAGATCTAAGAGCAGTTCCCCTAAAACACAAAGTGCAGGGGTTCATTCCGTGATTTTGGATTTTTGATACTTGCTCTCAACCATCACCTTGAGTGTTCACCAGGATCTCCAGGCCTCACGCCTTGGGATTTTTTTCTTTGTCTCTATACAGGTATCAACGGTCCAGGAGCCAGAATTTTGGATGAAGTTGGGCATTAAGGGACCTGGGAACAGGGACAGATGATCGGAATAATGTCAGATCAATGAAGACCTTGATAGATGTTTGTGTTGAGAGAAACTGCATGGGGTCAAGAATCTGGCAACGGTGGAACATGAAGAAATAAGTATGATGTATACAATTGTGCTCAATACTTTTAGGTATCTGTTAATGCTTTGCATGGCATAAGAGAAAAGCTCATAATTACGTAATATAATAATAATAAAATATAGTAATTACATAAACAATCTTGATATAGCGCCTAATGCAGAGGCCTGCCTATAGAACAAGGAACAATTACATCATTATCAAACAACAATTACAAATACAATATATACAATTCTAATGCAACAATTCAAATGTGAAAAACAACTATAATGATATACATCAATTATACACAATTTCCGTTTAAACATGGATGTATAAGAAGAGAAAGACAATCCAGTTGCCTCCATACTTAAAAACATATGGGTAACCTGATATCGACCGGCTATGTACCCCAACAGCGACATCGGTAAGTCTTGATCTTTCCTGAATTCAGATGACTCTACCCTTACCAATCTGATTTTGATGAAAACAACTATTCTATGCAAGTGGATTGGAGGAAGATTGAGAACAAGAAAGAGAAAGAAAAAAATTAAGTCAGTATTAATGATAAGTGAACGGCATCAGAAAACAAAAACATGATACGTATCAGGAGCCAAAATGTGTGCTTCGAATAGAAAGGTCCTAGACGTGATGTGGAAAATAGGTATTGACGAGCTAAATGGATACTGCTGGGAGCTGAGTTATTCCACAAATGTTCTGCAAGCAAAAGATCTCTCACCATAGAACTTTGCTTATGAGTTGACTTGCTGTAATCAGCTGGGAGAAAAAAAATGATGGATGAACTCAGAGATATAGGCGGGTGTCATGCCGTGGATGACCTTATAGTTTAGATCGGAATCTTAAATGTTTCCATCCGTTTCAACTGGAAGCCAATGCAGGTGGTAGTGTGATATGGTGTGATATGTTCTCGTCGACGGATTTTAAGGACAAGACGGACAGCTGCATTTTGAACTCACTGAACCTTGGTCAATTGTTTTTTCTTTCTGGGAGGCCATATAACAAGGATCGGAGTTGCAGGAATCCAGTCTAGATAAGGCGTAACAAAGGCGTGGGCCAATCTCACCCATGGTTGAATTGTCATCAAAGTACCGTCGAAAGTGCCCCATTGTCTTTATGAGAGCCAGACAGCTTTGCATAATACCATGATTGATCTTTCTTAGTGATGGGTCTAAGATGACACCGTCCTTCAGCTGCCTAACAGAATTTCCAATGATTCCGGTTGATGAGAGAGTACTAGCCCAACTGTTTAAAATGAAGCGAAAGTACAATATCTCTGTCTTCTTGGCATTTAATATCAGCTTGTGGGATTTACATCAGGGTCTTATGTCTGCAATGCGTGATTGATTTTTTAATGGCTGCTTCACGATCCCGGGGGTGGAAAGTCAGGTAGAGCTGGGTGTCATCGGGATAACAACAGATTGACCCCCCCAATGGGGCAGTGAATGATATCCTGTAGGGGGCACTGAAAAGATAAAGTCAATAGGTCCAGTAACAGAACCCTGTGGAACTTCACAATCTACCGCCACATGATCTGACAAAGCACCTGTGACTGATATAGATTGAATTCGGCCATCTTGGTAGAAGAGAACCAATTTAATATTTTTCCAGTTACTCCATACCGTTCAGTTAGACAGGTTATGAGCCGTTTGTGGTCTATGGTGTCAAAGACGGCACGTGATCCAGTAACATATTCTGTTTTTGTCAAGAGCAATCAAGATGTAATTCTGCCACCCGTTAACAGTGCAGTGTGCGTACTGTGAATTTGCCGCTATAGTCCACGGGGAGTCATAGTCCGGGTACATAGACGACAACGGAATAAAGCGTGAAACTTACGATGCTTGAAGATTCAACTGAATCGAGTGCCCTATTCTGTAATACCGTTTGCAGGTGGAATATGAGTCCGGTGGACTAGGGAGCGGTTGTTCCACTCTAAAAAGCTGACTAACGGAAAAGGTCACGTTGATCACCTGTAATGACCTAGTTGCTATGATACTCTCTCTGGATTCTTTGAATACTGTGCATAACATAACAATTATACCCTACCGTACTAAATCACACTACACTCAGTTTCAGGAGTTATTCCATCAGTAGTTATTTCATGACCGAGACCCTTTAGCCAGCAGTACGTGCGATCTTGACGCATAACCCCCGCAGCCGCGTGCAAGGGACTGTAAGACTGCTAAAACTAGAACGGGGATCCGTCTGCTCTTACAGTCCACGGTAAGGGATTTAGCCGGCGGACTTGGTTTTCAGTGTAGACTTATGGACCAATCTTTTCACATAGGGGGACCATTGAATATTAATTATTTAAAGAACAATATACAGATGTTGAATCTTAAAAAGGCATTTGATTATGGGAATAACAGCCAATTTTGTGAAAAAATAAAGATTT
Organism: Ophioderma brevispina; assembly: GCA_023653785.1. Lineage (NCBI taxonomy): Eukaryota > Metazoa > Echinodermata > Ophiuroidea > Amphilepidida > Ophiodermatidae > Ophioderma > Ophioderma brevispina. The sequence continues at coordinate 44,111 of JAMKCH010022410.1, read as the reverse complement.
GATGACCCGTCACGGCATTGATTGGTTTATTATTTTTGATTCGGGGGACCCATTCAGGTTAAACTGACGTACGTTATCCCTACATTGGAAAAAAACACCGATTATCGTCATCGTACGTCGGTTTTGAATTGTAGGGAAAAGGTAAATTTTGTACTGTTTTTAGACATAAAACGGCTTCTTTGGAAAAAAACTAATAGCACCTTTGGGCAGAGGGTCATTTGTACAGACCCTTGATTTAAACATAGTCGGATGTATATATATCGGTCGCCCCCCGAAGCGAAGAGCACACTGATATTTGATACCTGACACGTGACCTGTAACCGGACACGTGAAACCAAACTATTCATCTCGTACCGTTATAACTACATATACGGCAAAGCAGCAAGCAATTCTGTATCTCTGTTGGTACAGCGTACGCGATCAGCGTGAGGGACTAGACAATGTGGTTTCTGTACAGAGAGGGTTGGGGTATTTCGGACACGATCTGCGACGTTTGGCATAGGGGATTTCCAAACGGTAATTTGTGAAAATGCTACATGCATTTACTATGCAGTCTCAGGTTCCTAGAGTGACCATTAAAAAAAATCATCTCTTAAACCTTTGTTCAAAAGATCTTAGTAATATCATGATAAATTAAGAAAAAAAATATGAAGTTCAATCAAATCATCTTCTGTTAAATTACCTGTGCATAACTCAAAACTCCAGAAACTTCCCCTGCAAAAGTATCTCGATCAAACATAATACCCTGGAACATACGCGCCATGGCTCCGAGCTATGCGCTCTGTAGCCATGAGCAACGAATCACTCTATATCAAAACAGCCATTATAATTATTATACACCAAACCATGTGCACTCCTGGGTTAATGTGAGGAAATATCAGGCTAATAGTGGGTGGCTTATGTTATTGCAATGGATTTTTGCTTACATTTTGATTTTTGTCTTTTTTAGGGTAAAAACGGAGGTCAAGGAACACGAAATTGGTGGTTTTATTCCCTTTTTTTTTGACAACTGTTTGGCAGCCATCTGGATTTCAAAATGGCAGCTATTTCAATATATTTTCCCTCATATTTCCGTTTGTGGGTGACATAGAAAAGTAAAAATGGTGTCTATACCATGTGTTGTATAACCAAGGGTTTCTATAGAAAACCATATGGTTAAGTTGTAACTAAGTTCGTTTGGAGGCATATTGAATGCAAAATGGCCGCATGCTGAATATACTTTGGCCTGCATCTTGACTTCGACATTAACATACAGCTGTAAAACCGGTGGCAATACCAGTTTGTGATACTGAAGTTTCTAAATAAACCATAATTTAAAGTTGTAACTAATTTCGTTTGGCAGCCATCTGAATTCAATATGGCCGACGTGTATAATGTACTTTAGCCCTTTCTGGACTTTGAAAAAAACATTGCAGTGCTAAAAATGGTGGTGGCAATACCCATGTTTGTGATACAGAGGTTCTGATATAACCCTAATTTAAGTTGCAAATAATGTTTGCCGGCCATCTTGAATTCAAAATTGCCGACAAAGTTAAATTCACTTTGGCCTGAATCTTGACTTGTGAATAACCTACTGGACTAGAAAATGTGGTAATAATCATATTTGTGATGTTGGGGATCTTCCCAATTTCACTTCAACTAAAGTTGGTAAGAGTTGGTTGTACTGTACTGATAAAACATGAAAACAATGACCCTTTCCATTGAGTAAAGACCATATCAAAGTTGGGCAAAGCTGATTATATGTTACCCTACATTTCTTAAGGGAACCATCCAAACCAACGAAATGTCTGTGTCTGCCAACTCAATAGCTGAGCAAATCCTCGCAAATGGTCGCTCCAAGGACATTGAACGGTCACCACGCCTTGCTCTTTTAAAAAAGAGATCACAAAACTTCGTCAAGCCCGTGGCGGGATGGGTCACTTTCAAACACCCTTCTCACTAGATGAGCTTCCCTGCTTATCAGCCAACTAAAGAGTGGAAAAGGCCAGGGCCTTGATATTGTACCAATGGAGTTCGTTATGCACTGCTGCCCATGATGTCTTGAATGGCTCCAGGAGTTCTACGCATGCTGCTTACCAAAACCAGTACTTACCAAAAGATCGGAGAGGCTACCATCATGCCACGACCCAAACCAAACAATCCTGTTGACAACCCTAAGAACTACCCGCCCAATATCACTACTACTGCGTGTTTCTTCAAACTCCTTGAAGAGGCTGATTCCTGGCCCGGGGGCCAGTCGTCGAAGCCCATCTGCCTGACGAACTAGAGGGATTCGGCATGGCATGGAGCACTGTCCATCAGATTGTAAATCACAATGATATCTGAGGATAGCTTTGAAAAGCGTCGTTAAGGCAGGCGTAATCTTGGTGGACATTACTGCAGCATATGACACCATTGGGGGTGGACACCAGGGCTGGACACTCAAGCTTCTCAGGACCATCCAGATCATCACCTTGTACAATTCATCTATGACAAACATGCTTGCAAACTCGTAGAGCTTTGTCTACGACCAGTGATGGGAAGAGCAGTCAACTGAGTCGCCTGGGACGGATCCACAAGGATCAACACTGGCTCCCATTCTGTTTAATTGTATATCAAACAACATCTAGACAGTATGGCTAAGCCGACGATCTTGACCTTCTCCACTCGGACAGAAGCTGGCCTGACGTAGAAGACACTTTACTGCAATATGGCCCTACTTGCAGCAATCTCAAGGACCTGGAGACTCAAGCTGATTAAAGCCAAGACCACCGGCTACTGCCTTCCATCTCGACACCAAAGAGGCTCATCAACAGCGTCAATTCAACCTCATGGAGAGCGCCTCTGCCAAACATCCTACACCAACTTATCTGGGAGTGTGAAGCTGATTGGCGCTTACGATCGGCAGCATCTCGAGTCATTTTGTTTGCAACGTATCTTCGAGAAATAACCTCCTGTGCCACATTGCTGGATCTTCATGGGTGCTTAGCCCATCCGCTCTACCCACCACCGCCCTGGTTTTCTGCTCACCAGTGCTGTGAGTATGCCCGACCCATCATGGTGCAATAAGCTTTTACACAAAGAAGCTGGACACGGTAATCATGCAACGAGACCATGAGAACTATTAATGCTGCTTCGTCAACCCCTCGGAGCTCAGTTCTCTCAGGCATGCCACCTGCAGAAAGTGCTTCGGAGAGAACACCACACGCTCAAACTGGTGAATAAGGCTCTGTGGACAAACAAGCACTGCCTGCATTAAACACTGTCAAAGATTCACACCCGATCGGCAGACAGAGACTGGCGCTCGGTCAGCCTTTCTGTCGATACGCTGCTAAACCTTCCAGCTCCCCATTCAAAGTCTTACAGACATGGAATATTGCCTGGCGAGATACTCCAAGACCGACCAATCACTATCACACCTATGACAGAACACCCACCTGTAGCATCTTTGAACAGGAATTTCGACACAGGAGTCGGTCGTTTCATCATCAATATGACACCAAGGGGCTGCGGCCATCTCCAACTTGCCAATGTGGATTCTACATCAACAGAATGCGGTCACACTCTCAACGAGTGCCCTACTTTCGTCCACCGTGGATAGAGACTTCTCAAACCCCACCCAATCAACAGTGAGCTGGCACCACCAACTTCAAAAGATTTGGCTGCTGTCTCATATGCCAAGAAGAAGTACACTCAGACTGACTGAAGATTTTTAACTCACAAAAAGGGTGCTTACATTTTAATTAACATTGTCTTGTCAGCTGGTGGGAAGGCGCTTCTTCATTGCAGGAATCGTGGCCGTACTGGGAGTTTCTTAATTTAACATCTGGCTACTGGCCCAGACCTACTCTAACACCTAACAAAGATTCGTTTCAGGAACATCCTATCTTTCTTAACGAGAGATTTGTCTTTGTGGGTGGTCGCCAATAATTTCCACCTTTTTTTTGCTATTAATGTGGTATTACATCTCTAATGTCACATCTGACTCAACATTTGCTCTTGATGTCCACAACAATTCATTCTCTGACTCGCTTTCCTATTAAGTTGTAATCGTTTCTCGCTTACATTTCTTGAGTCAGACTCGCTGTAAGGAGGTTGCAGCGAATCTGGGCCATAGCATTTCAAAAGATAGTGGGCATTTCGTTCTTGTGTACACGGTCTATCCCCTTTCCTTATGGGTACAAATGCATGTGATCTGGCGATCGAAACAAATGAGCACAACTAATGTGGCAATTTGAAAATGGGATACACACATATGGGGTATGCCATAGTTGTGCTTTCTATGTAGCTCATAAGCCAAAATCCAAGGGAAAAATATACCCGAATGACGAAGGCGAATATTTTGAAATTCAATATGGGGTCTAACAAATAAAGCCAAAATCATGCACATCATTTTGTTGGAACATTTGAACAATTCTCGCGAAAAACTGTTGCCGTTTCCCACACCATGTAGAAAATTGGGTATCCCTCTTCGAAGGCTTCCCACTTTCCCAACATGACGATGGGTGTTGGGAAAGGGTAAGTTTGAAGTGGACGATGGGCTCTAACTGGCCAAGGTGAACAATGAAGCAAATTGTGGGAGTGTCCGCTAATTTTTTACCAAGATTATAGAACCCAGATTGTAGCAATCATTGAAAAAACATACGTTGGTATTGTACTATCTTTTTGTTCCTATGTTAAAAATATAGAACATTGTGAAATTCAAGATGGTCGGCACCAAAACAGTTGATCGAAAAAAATGGGAACAGTCAAATTCAATTTTATAGGTGTCAATACGACACCAAAAAGAAAAAAAAAGTTTTTAGGCCTTATTTCTTATTTACATGTAAACAAGTTATACAGAGCGCGACAGTAGTATATTAAAACATGTCGGCATATTTATTTCAAGAATGGCCACCAACCGAAATTAGTTGCAACTTAAATTGGGGTTAATGTGGAAACCTCATTATCTCAAACATGGTATTGCCGCGTTTTAGCCCAGTATGTTATCAAAAGTTCAAGATACAGTGTCGAAAGTTTATTCCAACAGTCGGCCATTTGAATTCAAGATAGCGCCAACGAAAATTAGTTGACAATAAATAAATGATTTCTATGAAGAAAACACTTAGTATCCACAAACATGGGGATAGAGATATAGAGACCAATTTTACTTTCTATGCTGCCTACAAAGAAGAAGGAGGGAAAATATATATTGAAAATAGCGGCCATTTTGAAAATCCAAAGATGGCGCAAACGGTTGGTCGAAAAAAAAAATGGAACAACAAATTTGAGTTCCTCGGTGCAAACTACCCGAAAAGACAAGAAATCAAAAGTAGCACAAAAACTAGCCGACAAACCCAAACATAACGATAAGGGCACCATTTGTCAATAGACGTTTTCAAATCGAACACGATAATCCGATAATCGTTCTAACCGGTCAGTAAACTCCAACTGTGGAGTGCAGCACTAAACGCTTATTTCGCCATTAGCGTAATGTGCGTTAACTGACAGGCGCTTATGAATGTACACGTCGAGTGTATATGGATTGCTCGCGGATACGTTCTATTTTGCTCCGAATGGTCGATGGTTGTCATGGAAAGGTATTGCACAGAAGAAATTCAGGAATTAAATGGAAAGTAAGACTTAAAGCTGGTGCTGAGGATTCGTCCTGGTGTACAAGAACTCCTAAAGGACATCATCCTGAATCAAATTACGAAGTAAACTTTTACGTCATTCACCTCTTCATCGCTTAAAAGGCCCGTGACAAGTGAATGTTGGGGTGACTATGTGGAAGTGGTTTATTCTTGGAAAACCGTTCTTCTTCCAACAGAACGGCAATGAATGGCAATGGATACTTGCCCGATATGGAAATATGTTGGGGTACATTGAGTACTCAGTAATCGTTCTCCAGGACAACGAAGTTGAATATTTTCAAACGCCTGTGGTGACAAGAACGGTGCCTGCTCATCGACTAATGAATGTGAGATGAAGGTTTGTGAGGTATTGAGACACAGTTGATTGCCAGAAATCATCATGTGTAAAGTCTGTGCCACAGTTCCTTAACGCGTTGTCGTCGTCATGCCACTTCCGAGGCCCCAGTGTATGCAAAAAATTATGACTGATCGGCACGTTGAGCCCCTCAGCCTGGCGACTGTTGTAAAGGAGCACTGGCACCGAATCACCGGCCAGTGCGTGGTACGCTAGTCGGAAAACGCACCTACACGTTAAAATACCGCTTATTTTGTAAAGGAAATGGTGGTTCTACTTTAGGTGGCTACCGAACTTCTCTCTGACCCAATAACTGTTGTGTTTCTTTTCTTTGAGGCTATTTTACCCCCCTAGCAAGGTGTTACCAGCACTACACCAGACATTACAACTCTAAAACAAGATATCTGATTGAGTTTCTTGTTATGCCAGGAGCCAGGACCCAGAGATGATGCGAAGCCTGAGCGTGAGCTTAGCGGACAAAGAAGCGCGCGTCTCTCTGCATGGAGAGGAATGAGGCCCATGCCAACCACAAAAGAATTTTTCATTCGCTCAGTTGTGAGATTAAATTCCGGTTTTGTTGTTCAATCTCGATCTGATTGGTACGGAGTGTTGAAAAATTGGTCCAAACGCTAAAAAATGTAAATGTTTCGTGCACGGACGCAACGCCGTTCGTGTCCCATCTCTTTTCCTTAGCGTAGGCCAGACTCCTCCGATTATTTTTGATGTGGGGTGGTTCGACACTACTCCCGCACAGGAGTGTGTTACTTCCATAGTCATGGAATAACACTGGTTACCTGATATTTTGTAGTCCACTGGGCTGGAGTGAGTAATTGCGTTTATTTTTAAAAGCTGCCTTACTCACAGTGTGCACCAACAGTTGGTCCCTACCGCCAGATGGGAAAGCGAACCCACTCTACCTGAGATGTACACGTGACGAGCACGCAATCCGACAACCCCCAGGACCACACGGACCCCCACCCCCACCTCTGAGGCTACAACCTTCGTCCCAATGCAAAACAATGTGTGTGTGGATTCGGGCACGTCACGAGCGCGGTACATGGACATGACCTGCAATTGGAAGGAAAGGGAGATGTTGTGGCTTTATCCGTGGACATCCCCCCCCCCCCCCCCCCCCCACCCCCCCCCCTCAGACGCATTATAATTTACTTTGGTTGTACTGTTCACACTGACACATAAAAAATTGCGAAAAGGTTTGTAGTAGCTGTTTTTGATAGTGCTGTGTCAGTAACGATAATAATTATTGTTTGTGTGTATGGGATTTGGCTTTATGCATGTCTGTTTTAGTCTTCAAGACCTATTTATACACTAACTGTACTAAGCTTATAAACTATACACACACACAATGCACCTTTGAAAAAGGGAACATCCGCGCGTAGCCCAGTCCGGCGTGTGGCGGTAAGGCAGATTGTCCCTCGGATTTTTTTTTTTAGAAAAAGGACGGGATATTCATTAATTTACCACATTGGCCCTACAAGCGAGACATTTTGCATGTGATCGGGAATTAGCTTTTGACTGCGAAACCTGCACAGCGCGAACGATCGGACTGGGGTACCAGTGTTCATTTTTCCAACCTTCATATAATAATTGGACCAATGGGACCGAACGACACAGAAGTGCATCTAAGCACAGTTAATAGTTAGAAAACACAATGGTCAAAATATTCGTAAAAAGTTAAAAGTGGTCCTTTGTTGGACTTTTTATCAAAAAAACTCAAAAAATATAAAATTTTTTTTAATCATTTTAACTAATTTACTCGATTTTTCATTTTTTCTTTGGTCTTCAATCGTTGTATTATGGTGTAAAAAATGGAATTAATGGCAGAATTAATCGGTAGGCGAAAGCAAAAACCCAGGCATAACGTAATGGCTGGAAGTATAATGACGTCACACTGTGTCAGAATGGATACTATTATAAGGGGTACCCAAGTGCAAAAGGTCTGTAAATACGATGACGGACATTTTCATAGCCATATGGACTTTCTTGTGCTTGGTCTTGTTTGGTCCCGCGGCTCGTGATGTAATCTCGCCGTTTGAAATATTATCAGATAAAAAACAGCAATGAAGAGAAAACAAATAAGATTGATTCCATTGAAAAACTACAATGGAAAAGTATGTTGCCAATTGGTATGATTCAGAACTAAACGGAAACGGTTGACATTTGAAGTTTAGTCGAATTTTTAACTATAAGCTGTTCATAGTCGCCTCATAATACGAGTTTTTACCATTTGGCCAGAGACTTGTGTTTCTTCAACAGGACATAGACAAAATCGGTTACCTTAATCCAAATTATGTATCGGTTTTTCGAATGGTTTACAGGTTCTTCTTACTATCGGTATTCCCGCACACACTTATGAACTTCATAAATATCAGTAGATATTTAAGGATAACACAACAGGAACCAATATGAGAACAAACCCAAGAGACCAAATTAAGGCTGGAAAAATCTTGGTGGATTTGGTCGTAGGCGCGGTAATGAAAGGGGGAATTTCGCCCCTTGGAACCTGTCAACGGTAAGCAATGTTATTACGAACACCGATACCTCACTGGAAAACACAGGACAGTATGCTAGCAATCTTGCAGGCAGGACCTGTCCTCCAGGCTTCAGAATAAGATGGGAAATAATCTCCATATAGGACATCAGCAACTGCCAAAATCATTCATGTTGAATCCCATTAAAGTAGTATCTGAAATCAAGAGATGCAACACCAACAGTCTTTGAACTCTATTGGAACTTTTATCAACACAACGAAGATAAAATACCCATCCATTGCAAGCAATTGCGAATAGACCAAGACTCCACATAGATATTCGCAGAGAAAGGTTGTCTAACATTCTTTCACACGTGAGATAAACAGGTTTAGCATACCTGTGAATGCAAGTAATGTTCAAGTTCAGGTTCAAGGTAAAGCAACAGGTTGCACTTTCATCGACTACAAGAGTTGTGTTATCGAATCCTTTGAAGGATGTCTTGTTCACCAGTAGTAAAGTATTTGATCTCAAATCAAGAGTTTCTACATTGAACTTGAACTTAAATGCCTCACTACCAATTCGTGTAATGGAATTATGTGAAACATTGATAAATTCTAAATGATTTATTGTTGAAAACATTCATTTGTAAAGAGTGTAGTTTATTATCTTGAATCCAAAGGCTTTTAAGTCTAAATAATCCAGCAAATGACCCGGGAAACAACTGAATCAGATTATTACTCGATATTATCAGCGTTATGAGTTCCCTTTGATGATTGAAAACGCCAGGTATAATTTCACTCAGCAAATTTTTGCTCAAATCAAGGAGTTCCAAACTATCTAAACCTTCAAAAATTGTAATCGGTAGTTCTGTTATAATGTTGTTTTCAAAGGAGAGTGCCAGAAGAGATGGCAACGTCAAAGTAAATAAGTCTGGACCTAGTTTGTTGCTACTTAAATTGAAAATTTTCAAAACAAATAATGAGTCAACAAGTGGCAAATGGAATATATTGATGTTAGAAATAATCAGTGACTTCAACGCCTTGAAGATATCTGTGCGCATGTTATTGAGCTTGTTATTGCTGACATCCAAATGTTGCAACTTTGTCAAGTTATCGAATATGCCATCAGGTAGGTTTGTCAGGTTGTTTTTGCCCATATTGAGTTCTTCGAGCAAAGATAAATTGTCAAATACGCCACGGGGTAAATTGTATATATAATTTTCTTGAAAGTGCAAAATCTCCAATTTAGTAAATGCACTCAGTGCTTTGTATGGTAACGTCACTAGAGAATTTTTACCCACGTAAAGAAAACGTACTGAGCTCACATTGCGAAAAGCACTATCCAAAAAAGAAACCAATTTATTATGTTCCAAATTAACACGATCTAGCTTATACTGCCCTGCAAATATCTCTGCCGGTAATGCACTGAGCCTATTTTGATCAAATCTTACTTCCCAAAAAAACCCAAAGGCAATGAAACCAACTTATTATCTTGAAGGTGTAGATTACGCAGTGTTTGTAAATCATCAAAAATATTCTTAGGTAACAACGTCAAGTTATTTCTTGATAGGTGTAACTGGACCAACCCAATTAAGCCATAAAAAATACCATTCGGCAATTCGGTTATCTGATTATCGTTAAGGTATATGAACATAACCTTACCCATACCGTTAAATAAATCATCGGACAATGAGCTTATCTGATTCAAATGTATAGATACATCTACTAATAAATTCAAACCAGTGAAGAAAGGATCAGCCATTGAGGTTAACTTGTTTTTGCTGAGGTCTAAAAGCCTTAGCTTTAACGTGACTTTGAACAAATCTGATGGTAATGCGGTTAATCTGTTGGAGCTCAGATTTAAATTTACCAACTCAATCAAGGTATCAAAAGCGCCCTCGGGAAGCGATGGTATCTGATTAGAATCACGGTACAAGATTTGCAGCCCAACCAGTCCATCAAATTGACCGATGTGAATAAATGTTATATTATTGTATTGCAGATATAGGATAGCCAATCCACCCATATTGTGCAATAACTTCGCTGGCAATGACGTCAGTTGGTTACCATTTAGTTTTAGTGTCTTCAACTCTCTCGTATTTGCAAATAATCCCATCGGAATTGAATTTATTCTATTACGTGACAAATCTAGAATTGCCAAATTACTCGCTACATCTAGACCAGCTTCGGGTAATACAGACAAGTTGTTCTTTTGAAGACGGAGTTCCTTTAACTCCACCAAATGTCCAAATGCACCCGTAATCATAGGGTCCAAGGGATTCTCTTCTTCTAAGTCAATGATGTTAGAAGTTAGCTGATTGCCGTCGAGATTAAGTATCCGTAATTGAGCCAACTTATGAAACAAACGTATGGGCAATGCAGACAACGAGTTGTAGTCAAGTCTTAGTTCTTCTAACTCGACAAGACTTGCAAACACATCTTCATGCAATGACATTAACAGATTTTTTGAAAGATCAAGTATCTTCAACTGGACCAAGTTATGAAATAAACTCAAGGGGAGAAAATTCAGTAGGTTATCTTCCATATACAATCCTTTTAATCCATGGTGTCCAAGAAAAAACATCTAACATGACATGATTTAAAGCTTTGGATGAAAAATCCAAATGTTTAATATCGGGTTTATATATTAATAAGGCAACAGTTGATTGATCTAAATCGTTACACGAAGATGTCCAGTTCCTGTAACCAAGAGTGCATTGACAACCTATGGAACATTCAATATCGAAAGATATTGCTTTGAGTTTTGGCTTCCAAAAGTACAACTGACGAGAGTAACTTTCCTTTATTAAGTCATACTGCGTAGTATTGCACCTGATAAAATCATCCATTGATGACGATGACGAAGATGACAATGACTCAAGGCTAAATATTTCGGAGCAACTTTGAACTGAAAAAGTTGCTATGCTGACGTTTGCAGAAGCGAGGGTGTTTACAAAGTGTAATCGATATGCATTTGGAATGAGATAAACAACACAAGGTTTTGTATTCAAAGTATGCAAAACATACTTTTTGTGGCAACTGGTCTTTGACTTGTTCAACCTTTCGATATACAAGTAGGAGAATGAACTACCCTCACTTGAATCCAAAAATTGTACGGATGAAGCATCTGATCCTATAGAAAAAACATCTACAGAACACGTGAATGGCATATCATCTACATTACTGAGCTCTTGCGTTGTAATAATGGCAGGGACGGCCGATATGTTAACGTAAGAACTATTGCACGGGTTGATTGGTGTGTGTTCTATGGCCGCCATGATAAACAAGAATGAAAGCAACAAGTACAATGTAAATAGCCTATTTCCCATTATATTGTTTCTGTCTTCAAAAAAACTGTTTTATACGACATAAAGAGGTATGTACAGCATGGTATATACCAATATATTTTCTAATAAAATACAAATACAACGAACCAGATATGTGTTTTTAATTTCCAAATGCACCATTAACTTAACTTACAACCGTAGATAATACAATTCCAAGTGGTTGAAGCAACTGCGCATCTCAAGTGCTTGCTTTGCTTTGAAGTCGGTTGCTATTTTGATATCTAACCATAACCTGTAGGGACAATGTTTGAAATTGTGCTGGTTGAAGGAAGACTATTATGAACGATTTGATGATTTGAATTTAATGAGTAATCTACAATAATGGCTAATACGCTAATAATTAAAATTTTGCGTCTTACAATTCTAACGTTTTGTTAGAATGCAAATAAATGTCATTTTGGCGTTTGACTAAACATGCTGGTCATAATTCAAATATATTAATAATGCTACGAAAGAAACCATCCACCAGTGTGTTTAATATTCTTTCAAATTGCTTGACAACTTACATTCAAGTTGAAAATAACAAGTCTGCTAAAGTGATCCCTCTCTACAAAAAGAAGAGCAGAGTGGGCAATTATCGGCCAGTAAGCATTCTTAGTTGCATGTCTAAAATACTTGAGAAATGTGTTTATATCCAAGTTGAGCAGTATCTTTCAAGCAAGAATTTAATTTATCAATATCAGTCAGGTTTTCGTGTTGGATTTTCTACAGAGACTTGCCTCATTTATTTAACTGACTATATCAGAACACAAATCTCCCAGGGTAATTATGTTGGTATGCTATTATTAGACATGCAAAAAACCTTCGACAGTGTGAATCATGATATTTTATGTTCTAAGCTTGAGTTCATGGGAATAAATCCTATCGTTCAAATTATCATGTAAGTTCCAAAAAAGGGAAGGTGTCTGTGGTGTTCCCACGGGAGCCTACGGGGCCATGACTGTACTTATGAGACGTCATGATAGGTTCCTCGATACATAACAGCTGGCATCTTGTGAGACAGTGTCATCAAATTAGAAGATAAAAAACCCCGACGTGGTTATAGGATGTTCAGCTCTGACGTGAAATCGTTGTAAATCAATGGCTGGTCGATAACAGCTATCACGTCATGTCGGAAAAAGAATGTATCTTGTTTGGCTCCCACACTAGGTTAAAGAGGTAACCAATTTACTTAAGTATAAGTTGACCAACAAGTAAAATCTCCCAAGAGTCTATCAAAATCTTGGGTGACGTTAGACCAGACCGGCTTTCGGTGATACCATGGTTATTTAGTTGGTAAAAAAACAAAGGTTTGTTATGCCGTTGTATCTAATAGAGTTTGTCCGTTGACTGAGTGTCCTACACAAAGAGGTTCTTATAGATAGAGAGGACAAAAAACGTTTACGTCATCTTAGAAATTCAGCGCTCGCATGTTTTGCCGACCACAAAGAAAAAAATAGAGTACAACAATAGAAAGCATGGCTGCCTCCGCTTCTTCCAACATACTGTGGGTGCCGCTTTACACTAATCGGTAGTGATACCCCAATTGATGTATGCGTTAGAGGTAGCCAGGTGTTTGTAATAATAGTGCACCTGGCTCATTGTGCTCAGATACTCACTTGCTTAGGTGTTAGGCGCGCTTAGGTGAAAAGATGTATTCATTGAGGCGGTTTATTTAAATCAAGACGACTGACGTGTCATAATTTCATTCGTTGTTGTGGCCATGGTAGGACAAAATTTAACCACCCATAGCACCCGACATACAACAACTGATATTTGCCGGATTTTTTGTATGCGAATGAATTATGTTGTGTCGATACAAGCACCAAACTAATAATTATTCCGCTGCAATATTCAAAATTGTCAGCGCCCAGCACAGACCGACTGGTTTTGAATGGGCTTCACCCCCTTGGTCCTACCACCATATTGTGTCTTATGTGTTCGCCCTTGAGTGCTGTATGCATCTTTGTTTCAGCACTGTACCCAAGTAGCCTCGTCTACAAGGTTACGGTTTACCTACATGTTGCTAGGCAGCTAGGACAATCTATCAAGGGGGAACACTCAGTTTTTACCCGTGTTGAAAGCAGATTATAGTCCGGCGGGAGGCCACAGTCCGGGGCTCCAAGACGATAAAAGGCAATAAGCTGAAACTAATGTTACGTGAGAGTCAAAACTGAATTCGATTGCCCTATTGTTCACAATTGTTCCCGGGCTGTGAGCTTACGCCGGACAATTAATTACTTCTACACCGGCTTAAGTTTTTATATAGTCATTCCAGCTATCTCAACCAGACTTTGCGCAGAAATCTTTTTGTGCTATCCTGCTGCAATGTCATTTGGACTATTGTTGTACCTCTTGGTTTTCTGGCATTAGCTTTAAATCAAAACACAAGTTGCAGATATCTCAAAACAAGATCATTCGGTTCATTCTCAATTATCAACCAAGAAAGGATATTGATCAAGCTGTTCGTAACTCTGTCAAGCTCCTAAGCATTCAAGATCGCGCAAGGCAACTGAGGTTAATCAGTTTTTAACATGTACATAAACATACGCCTAGGTCCTTCTTATCTTCGTCAAAAACTTCAATAGAGTCTCAAATATCACTCTTACCGTACCCGATTGAGTCAAAACAATTTCATGGTTTCCTCGCGTTAAAAGCAGAGCTTTTAAATCATTCTTTTATACCGCTATCACTGATTGGAATTCTTTACCACTACAATCCAAGGCATCAGCAATAAAGCTGCATTCAAACTTGCTGTTAAAAAACATATTGCAGATAATGCCTGAAACTTGACAGCCTGCGCTATTACACCCTAAGGAATTTCAATGTTGCAATAAGTTTTTGGGGCTGTCCTTGTAATTTTTTGGTTCAATTCATGAATATTGTTCTCGTCCTTTTAATGTTTAATCATCGCCAACCCAGTCATATTTAGTCTTCCGGACCCCATGAAATAAGCTTGCACGTGTAGCCAGCTAAGGGGCTATCCAGGTATCTCAATTTTGTTGTCGGTATTTTGTGCGTGTGATTATATATTGTCTTTATTATTCTATACTATATTGTATTGTATTAATAGTTGGATGCCAAATAAACTAAAACTTAAACTAAAAAAATTAACTGTTTAAAGTTACCTTTGTATAGCTTTCAAAGCAAACGTTGATATTTCGCAAATGACGTAGCTACTTCGGCTTTGGTCACGAATTTGGTGAGAAAAAAGCTGAAACAGACATGTTGGGCCTACACACCATCTCTAAAGATCAACATCGTCGGTCTCCAATAGTGCCCGATCCCTTTATGTATCGGCATACAGCAACAGAGTAAAGCTGAATAAGGCAGAATCATTCAAAACAGTGAACTGTCTTTCTCAACATGAAATGACAGCCTCACGGCAAACTCTGTTTAGCATAACCTCTCAACCACACAATGTTAAAAATTTCACTGCCGTTAGCAAACAGTGGAAAGTTTATGTTCGAGCATTGTCAATAGCTTAATGTAGTAGTCAGCGCCGACCTGACATCCATAAATGTCATTTTGAAGTTCTAACATCAGTACTCCAGGTAGACAAAGTTGTATATTTATTAATCTTTCCCTGGAGATGGCCAGCGCACGTAAATGTTGAGAAAAAAAACACGTGCACTTGCCGGATTCGAACCGGAGGAAAAAAAACAATACAAAAATGTATATGTAGATATACCGTTCTGATGCTATCCGCTAGGAAAGCGAATGACACCTTTCTGACCTCACACCTATAGATAATATCTATCGCTCCTCTGACCAAGCTGGCTTGATCGCTTAGATTGGCAAGATCGCGTGCTAGTAAGAATAGTAATACGGAGGTAGTCGGTTCGAATCCGGCCAAGCGCACGTTTTTTTTTGTCAACACTAACGTGCGCTGACCTAATCCATTTCGGTACGCCACATGGGCTCAGATGATAATAGGTACGCCCAATAGGGCTGTCAATAACTGGGATTTTTCATGGAGATATGGAAATAGGAAAAACAGACAACAAAGGAAAGCATTGTTATGCAATCCACAAAAAACTCAATACATAAAGATTTATGTCTGTGGTACCATATTGATCCAAGACATTTAAACTATTAACGTAGAATATGTTCACCTTGTATGTGATGTGAAGTTAATTTTATTGTACTTGATAGGCGAATGCTAAGTTTATCACCTATATGGTGGTATCAGACGAAGAGAATTGGCTCCCCTTTACGCGAATTGACTTCAAACGCTAAACTTGCGAGTAATGTTTAACATGTTTAAAATTTTGCTTGTTTTATAGAAACCGTGTAGGAAAAACTGTTGGTTCTTTTCATATTAAACTGATGAATATAAGTCCACAGGACATCCTTTGTCACTATGATATGGCGACACACTAACCCCTGTCACGGACTTCACCCATACAGTACAGTATGCACACTTGTTATCTGATAACTTAAACAGTTAGTTATCGTAAAATTAGTAATTAAAATGTGACCATTCAGGACCATGCTTTAGAAGAAGACACGATAATGTCTCGTTACTACAAATAAACTAATTACAAAAATCTACATCGCTTTGGTGTTGAATTATGTACAACTCGCTTCGTAAAGTTTCATCGAGTTTTGTAATACAGTACATTGCCCTATCAAACTGTAAAACGCTGCCGCCGACTGCGTCAACTAAGAGATTGCATTTTCTGCGCAAATCGTCGTCGCTTTTGTGATTCATAGGGCATTCCTCACATACAAAAAGTGATGATTCGAGTATTTTGTGCATCTATGCGCAATTTAAGTACGCGATTCCGCTGCTTTGCCCTTTTCTTTTGTGTGAACTTTCAACTGCAGTCATCGTTTAGACAAAGAGGTATTATGAGAGAGGGTAAAACATTCTTAGTTGTGTTATGGACCAGTTTTGCATAGGAATAACGATTTATGCGGTAGATATTGTTTTTTTGTATGTCAATGAAAAGTTCTGTAGGTTTTTTGTGCTAAAATGTGTTTTGCTGTTGAAATCATATAGGGACCAGACTGTTAGAAAATTATGGGGTTCAAATTTTCAGAGGTCCCCCCCCCCCCCACGTCTCAAGGAGAATATTACTACGGGTGAAAATTCGAAGTCGAGGCAAATGTGTGTAAAATTTTTACATTTACATTAAAATGTTCTTCTCCATATAAGGATTAGGAAAAAGTATATATTTACCTCGGTGTGTCAACCTTCAGTTAAAGTGCTATAGTCTCATTAATTGTTCAAGGTCATACTGGGGTAAAATTTACCAAGCCTCATTTTGTTGAAAATGGTGACAAGTTGTTGATTGTATCATAAGATCAAAAATATATTATTTTAGTGGTTAGTTAATTACATAGCAAAAGTAGCAAGTCTAGGCCTCTTACAGGTCTAGGGGGGCACCAAAGCTTTCCTGGCCATTTGCAATGGCGATATCACCAAATCAGTTGAAATGCATTTCTGGTTCTACACACACTTTTGTTTCCCTTTCTGACACCACTTTCAACAACTAGGAGCATGTACGTCCCAGGTGACCTTGATACATATACTTTTTCTACTAAGGGGGAGACGACGCGTTCGTGTACATTAAAAACACAATTTGAATCGATTTTAAATTTTTCCCTGTACAACATTTCCCCCATTTGAAGAAGGGGGCAGCGGTCCGAAAATTTGAACACCATAATTTTCTGAAGTTTAGGCCATAATGAACATAAAACAGCAAACAATCAAGTTTAGCTGAATCCTACGGGAATATATACCAAACTACACTAATAGCACGTCCATCAACCCAGTGTGAAATTCCCGTTTAGCTATATAGCAAAAGCTACCTATTTGAAGTAACTACTACAAAAATTTTGTTTCAGTGATTATAAACCTTCTATTTGAGCTTCAAGCTACTTCTTTTTGATATCCATTTACATTTGCAATTCCATCTCTTTTGTGGCATTCTTATTGCATTTGCATTTGCAAACTTTCGTTTCAATTCAATTTCATTTCTTTCTGTTCCTTTTGAAGTTGCATTTCCTTTTCTTTTTTGGGTCTTTTTTTGATATTCATTTTTCTTTTTCTCTTCACCTTTGTTTGGGTTTTGTTCCATCCCTAATTTGTCAATTCTATTTCTAATTCCTTATGAATCTCAAAAATCTTCAGTTTGAATCATAACTTTCACTTATGCCTTGAGCTTAAATTGCCTGAATCCTTCAATGGATTCATTCCAAACATCTTCTTGGGCTATAGGTTTAAATCAGCGGTTTTTTCCTAACTGTTTTTTCATAGCACGTCTAGCTTCAAGTCCACAATGTTGGCCAATTTCATCAAATCATGCCTTTTCAGATCACAAACTTCTCCCAGTTATTTGTTCAATAAACTCTTTCTGGCTTAAACTCCACTATTGACTGTACTCTACAACTTCAACTTCAACTTATTTCCATAAAAATCATATTACACAAACAAATTACAGAAACAAATTTATGGAGGAGTTGACCAAAAGGCCAATAATACCAGATTGGGGTCAACCCTGAAAGTTGAAAGTTATGTGGACCAAAATATCTTACGATTAAGGACATACAAGCAACAAAACACGAAAAAAAACGGCCAGTGATCAATGACACCCTCGATATAAATTGCTTCAAATTGCCATCAACAGCATATTGCAGTCAAAAATAAAATAATGCAAAAAACTATTCTTTATATTTGGAGATTAAGTTCAATTTTAACTGGATTTGCAAAGTGAGGTACTGATTTTCGAAATTTTGTAGAGCTTCCCCAATTGTTCCACAGAATAGAGCACAGTTAGGTCCGGCCCGGATTGATCCGTGAAAACTTTCTTATTTCTCGTAAGATTGTACTTGTGCTAAAATATGTCTCGTGCCATACTTGTGAATGTAAGACCGTTTGCTAAAATAGCCGTTAAATATACTCGGCAATTTGTTAATGGAATACTTGTGCATAAAATACCAAGGCTCTAGTTTGTATATATGTCTATATTTAAGGCGTTATATCTGTAATCCAGGGTGCAGTATGCTTGTAATTGCTATTTGATATTGACCTCACTGCCCATTTTTGAAGCTTTATTTAATTTGATCTCGGTACGTTTTACAAGTGTCCCCAATAGTAAGATTCATGAATTCTATATAAGGGCAAACTAGAGTACAGATAGAAGAGTATTAGTCTACATCGGGATAAAAGTTTAATTTGTTTAAAACACCATGTTTCTTGAGATGTTTTGGTAGATTATCAATATGAACATTTCCAAGTAAGGTTTCCATCTATTAATACACCGAGAAATTTGTATACTTTACTCTTACAACATCTGTGTTATATACAATGTTATTGTATATGTCATTGTCGTTAGCTAGTCAGATTCATTCCTCCGTAGTGAGTTTCGGTGTACCCAATACCATGTTAATTTGTTTAATGACTTTACTGATAATTTAGTGGATTGGAACAGTTACTTAACTTCTCCTTAATTCTTTATTTTAGACCCACTCAATATTGCGGGCAATTGTTCTTTGTGCGAAGCAAGTTGTGGTGTCGTCAGAAACAAAATGAAATCTAATCCAATGAAGTGTTACAAATATCATTAATATAAGAGTCATAAATAGCAAGGGCCTAATACTGAACCCTGAGGTACACCACAATAATATTTTTAGTTTCAGATTACACATGACTGCTAATACACTACTGTTTCTATTATTAAGTAGTTTGTAAACAAGTGGTAAACACTCCACGCGAAACCCTAAATGTTCTAGTTTATGTAGTAATATCTTATGATTATTGGTGTCAAATGCTTTGGATAAATCCAAAAATATTCCAATTGTAGATTCGTTATTTTCTACTGCTTTGGTAATTTCATCAACCAGTTGAATAATTGCCATGTATGTGGAGTGGTTTGCTCGGAAGCCAAACTGTTTTTCATTTAGTATTTTATGCCTGTCTATAAAATTCATGCACATATTAAAGACTAATCGTTCAAGTATTTTGAAAAAACACGGTAAAACTGACACAGAGCGGTAATTGGAAAACATTTCGGCATCATCTTTTTTATAAATTGGTGTAACTTTCGCAACTTTAAGTTTTTCTGGGACTACACCTGTTGATATCGATAAGTTGAATATTGTGGTAAGTGGGCGTACTATTTCATTGGCGACTCTTTTTATGATACGATTACCAATGTCATCATGCCCTACACTTTTGTTTTGATTAAACTTGTCAATTATCTTAATTACTTCCCTTTCGACTATTGGTTTCATATATATACTACTTGATACCGGATTATTAAGGTAATCATAATAGTTCTTACCAGTGTTATGTATTTTTGAGGCAAGGTTTGGACCAATATCTACAAAAAGTTATTGAACTCGTTTGATATTTCCTGAGGGTTTGTAATAACATTGCCTGAATCACTTTTAATGTACTCTAATTTAGATCAAACTACAAAGTAGTACATGTAATGCACAAAAACTTTTGTAGGCCAAAAATGTGCACAATGTTAACAATATTTCAATGTGTAAATTCTGAGAAATAACGCTCATATTTAGCTCAATTCAATTCCCGGACGAGCCCCACTTTCTGTTACGACGCCTCGTTGATATCAAGGTCAGAAATACCCTTCAAACACAAACAAATGAGCCTTATATGTACAAATACTCTTAATCTTGTACAATAATACTGATTTAATGCGATTTTTTATCAAATTGATTGGTTCAAGAAATTGCAATGTCCAAAACACAATTACAAAGACAATAATGATTCACCCAATGTTAAGATTTTTACAATCCCACTTAAAATTTCACTTATGTTCATAGGAAGCGTTGCAATTCAATGATGGTATGTCCTTGCAGTGAAGACTCCAACATGACAGCATGCAAAGTTATATAAATCCACGTACGATTATATATAATCCATGAGAATCTTCTTCAGTTCCTTTTTCGGAGCAGTCTTGAAAATCACTTTGTGTCCAGCAGTTCAAGGCGCCGGGGTTAACCACTGTTGCAAAATTAATGTCCAATTGCAGAACCAAAAATTGGAATCCAGTTTTGATCCAACAATTAACTGAGCTCTTGGCCTCGAAGATGGACAAGATGCATACTGCACTGTTCTACCACACCGGGGATTCCCTGGCCCTTTTGTCAGAGAAAAAAGTCTTTTATGTCTTTGTAGTCAATAACCCCAGCTAATGCAGCGCATCATACATATATAGCCGAATATGTCCAATTGGATCTCAACATATAAGACATTCAGGTCTGCATTATCATCTTACATTAATGACATAAGGGGAAACTACCATTTCAGCCCCATTGTTTGCAACCACCACGGCAGATGGAAACCCCCAGGCTATATAGAAATTAGCTCAATCTGTCTCTTGGCAACCAACATCTGATCTAATCTCAATAGCACTAGAGGAATTCCATTTTTTCTTTTCCATTATAAACAAAAGTATTTATTCGCGTGAGAAATCTTTTTTTTAAATAGAGAAAACAAAATAATCAAATTTAAAAATAATAAATATACTTTAATCACAAAAAATGATCCATTATAGCAGAGAATATTAGATACTTAGTTGTTAGGGTGAATTTTTTAACATCGACGGTATCTCGGATAGTAAAAATAGCTCAAAACAACTAAACAAGCAAAAATTTGCTTAGGTCACATCTTGGGGCCATAATTCCATCTTAGTACAAACAAGTACATGTGCCCCATCCCCTCGGAATTTTAATGACTTATGTGCTATAAACTGTTTTCCTTTTCTACTCCTCACATTTAAATGTTTTTTATAACATTTTTAAAACGTTAGATACAAAATGTTAAAAAGTTGTTGGCGGTGTATACTCTTCCCCTCAGAAGATTTCGAATAGATATATATTAACAGTTAGAGATGAATTGGATTTCCATTTTCTGCGTAAACATTATGCACAGTATAACAGTGCCATAGGATTACGGAGCTTAATTTATTTCACACAAAGATGCCAAGCATTATGCATATGCAAAAAAAGGAAAAAACATGGCACCAATCCTCCGAGCAGCTTTAAGATAGATTTTCCAAAAAACATTCTTTAAATTTAAACAAGTTAAACTGATGATAAACTTTTCAGATCGAATAGATTTTTCATTTTTTCTCGATAACAGCTTATCTGGTAAGGGAGAGGTAGTTTTCTTACTCCGGGGAAATTGGTGGTGTGAAAATTGAAAGGGAATCCAAAAACAAAGTCTGAGAGGGGGGGGAATATGAAAATTTTATCAAGGAGAGAGGGGAACATGAACTTTTGAATGGCAGCAAATTATAAAACCCTTCAAAGAACTAAGTTTTTTAGTCGATAATCATAGTTTCCCTCTATGAATGTTTTTTTTTTTACTTGATTAACTAGGTTTATCCAAGGGGGTGAAGCCCATCAAAACCAGTCGTCCGTGATGGGCGCTGACATTTTGAAATATTGCCACGGAATAATTAGTAGTTTGGGTGTTTGTGTATACACACATAATGGCAATCGATACAAAACAATCCGGCAAACTATCAGTTGTGGATGTTGGGTGCTATGGGTGCTTAAATTTTGTCCTACCCATGGCCACACAACGAATGAAATTGAACGTCAGTCGTCTTGATTTAAAAATAAACAGCCTCAATGAATACATCTTTTCACCTAAGCGAGCATTGCATTATGAGAAAAAAGAGTATCTGAGCACAATGACCCGTGACTATCATTACACCTGGCCACCTCTTAACACAGACATCAATTTGTATCACTACAGAGTAGTGTATATGCAAAGCGGCAACCAATATGTGGAAGCGGAGGCAGCCATGCTTTCTATTGTTGGTACTCTATGTTCTTGTGGTCGGGCAAAAAAACACGCGAGACGATGAATTTCTAAAGATGACGTAAAGTTTTTGCTTCTATATCTATATAGAAACCTCTTTGGGTTTATCATTTAAATTAATTTTTAGTCCATGGCCCGATCGCTAATAGCCTCGTCCCCAGAAGCCCGAGATTTTACAGGAAGTGGTCAACATTTAAGTATTGCAGAAGCAAGCTACTTTTTCTCGTTTACCCTGTGAAATCTTAGAGCCAAAGGATGTCTGGGTTGGGAAAGTTATGAGCGAAAATGTGCCCATTTGGTGACCACTATTAATATTACACCGTACTCTATGGGGCTTACAAAATCCCCGTTTTAGCTTTATTTTTGCGTCAAAACAGATTGATTAATATCGGCTGCGAAATTTTACAGATGGGGATTTAGTGAACAATCATCAGATGAAAGCTTCATATCCTTAAATCGGGCCAGCCCCCTTTAATATTTTTCACCCGAAAACTGATACTGGCTGAATCCGAGTTCATTGAATTTTAATACCTGTGGCTTTGCCATAAAAGTATAAAAGTACATGTATCCACCGCACGTACAATCAAAGAGGATGAATTAAAACATGCCCCGGGGGATATGGACGTAAATACCAAAAGAACCGAACGGCGGCCCCGTGTCGTTTATGTTTCGTACACTTGTAGATTGCTGTACCTCTGGAGAACTTTCGCACCAAGTTGTGTTTTGCAAAGTGACACGGTAGGTTTCGTTCCCAGTCCTAGTTGGATTATGCTGATTAATGTGGTTTAGTCTTCTGCTCTCTATGTATGGAGTACTGCCTGAGGGTTAATCTATAAATGGATTGTGTGGGCGTGGTGGTGTGGTTGCCAAATTTGGGGGAAGGTTGAAAGATGTTGACTGTTGCTAGCCTGTAGGGTTAGCGGGCGCGCGAAGTGGGGTCCCGCCCGCGCTGTTCATATTAGGTTCGCTATTCATAAATCATATGTTGTTATCCATGTTCGTTATTCATTACTGGTCTTGAAAAAAAGGTTCGCTATACTTCATATTAAGGTTGTTATTCATGATAAAGGTTACTCGTGCCTTACGTGACGATCTCCCTACACTTCCTCCCTAAACCCTAGATAGTAGGGGCTATCGAGCGGAATAGCCAGATCACAACCCTCGGCTATAGTTCTGCTAAGCATAACGCCACATTATGTCCTTTAACGTTGTCATTAACTCGGCTGTGACATATTCCCTCCCGGTTACCCCCGTCGTTACGGTCTTAACGCCGGGACAATAATTTATCGAGCGGGTTTTCCGAACGTCACTTTTAAAAAATATAAGTTTTAAAATTACATTTCTTTACTACTTCAACTTACTCGCCGAGTCTCACGAACAATTTACAGCCTGAATGAAAACATATATCCCTTAATTTAACCCATATTTTGATGCAAACGTTGATATTTATCGCTTGATGGAAAGTGTTGCCGCTGGTATAACCCGCAAACGCAATACACATACCTAGGCTACAGCACATTGCATATTTTCTTGATGCCGCCACACAGGCGGTGACGGGCACTTGAAGTCGTTGCTAAAGTTGGGATTTAGAGGTGCGAACTGTGTGTAGACCCAATGCCTCCGCCATAATCCGCTAAAATCGACTTCATTTGGCCCCAAGTTGACTCATCCATTTCATTTAATCTACCAAACAGAGCCATCTACACTAAAGCTTTTGGCATATAGGTAGAAACCTCTATTGGAGCAACTTTTCTCATCCAACAAAAATTTGGATGAGAAAATTTGTGAGAAAAAAAATTTGAAACGTTAATTAGTTTTTTTTGGGGATTTTTTTTCAAATTGGCCGTTGCCTTTCTCTCTTCAACAGACCACAAGTACTTGATCAAGTGGGAAGAGATAATACGTAGCGTTTGGATGTTTTTTTACAGAGATGGACAATGATATTTAGCTCGTCACCCATCGCGCAAATATCTTTGTGCCCAGCTGACCCCGAGCGGCCCTAGTCGGTGATGTTGTGGTGTCTACCTTTGCATTCATATTCAACATCGTAAATAAAAGAAGCCACAAAACGATTCTAATTAAAGCAGGAGGCTGGACAGGGAGAGGATCTCTGTGCAGTGCATTGTAATGCGTTGTTCCTGAGCTCATGCTGCCGCACCATGCCATGGCACTCACTGCCATGACTGCAGTGCTGTGATGCTGTGACTAAGCGGGGCTGTGGTGGGCATGCTATGCAGAATCACAATCCCATCAAATGCTAGACTGATCATCGTTTCTTGAAATGCTTTTCCCCAAATGCTGGTGTATGATTGTTTTGAAATTTTCATACTATTAGCATTTGGTTTATGGCTTTCAACTGTTAGTCCTACTGTTCACCAGGCCAGGCGAAACCAGCACGCCATACTGAACAACATGTACAAACAAGTGTAAGTTTGGTACACGACTATCTCAAGCCATAAAGGCCATAACGTTATTGCTGCAACACGTTGCGAGAAAGTAGCAACGCGTTGCGAAAGTACCAACTGTTGCGACATTTCGGCAATGCGTTAAGGCATTGTCACAACACGGTTGCGGTTGTCCAATCAAAAAAATCATAAATTTCTTTCTGTGCGTATTTAAAAAATAGACCACAACGCATTGCTAGAATACTTTGCAATGCGTTGCAAAACTTCACAACGCGTGCGGAGACCATCACAGCGCGTTTGCGAGCTTCACAACGCTGCTTAAGGTCCCCAGGAGGCCATAAGGGTCATAACGTATTGCCGCAATTGCGCAACGCGTTGTGAGAAATCACACAACGCGTTGCGACATTTCGGCAACGCGTTGCGACAGTTCAGCAACGCGTTGCGCAATTTTCGCAACGCGTGCGGTGTCGGCCAAATCAAAATCATGAATTTTTCTATTTCCCCCCCCCCTGTGACATATTTTCAAAATTAATCTCAAAACGGCGTTGCGAGTTGCGACCTTCACAAAAGCGTTTTGCAAACCTTCACAACGCTTTGTGATGTTACAACGCCGTTGTGAAGATCCGGAACTCGTTGTGATTGGCTTGAACACGTTGGTGAAAGCAATAATTGTCATAACTTATTGCCGAGCACGCGTTGTTGGATCTATTTTTTTAAATGCGGGCACCCAGAAATCATGATTTTGAATTGGCCGACGCCGCAAGGCGTTGCCAAAATGTCGCGTCGCAAACGTTTCTACTGTCTCACAACGCGTTTCGGCAATACGTTATTACCCTCATGGCTTGTGGACCGTTCGCACACGTTGTAAACTCGCAACGCGTTGGTGAAATCTCGCAACGGCGTTGTGAAGGTTGCAAACGCATTGTGAGTTTCCACAACGCGTTGCAGATACTTTGCAACGCGTTGTGGGGTCTATTTTTTTGAAATACTTCACAGAAATTGAATCATTTAATTGGCCCACACCACAACGCGTTGTTAAATTTTTGGCAACGCGTTGCTACCTTCTTTCTCGCAACGCGTGCGGCAATACGTTTGGCCTTTATGGCTTGCCATAAACCGACACTTGGTCCAGACACAGGCTCATATACGGACCCACCCAACATTGAATATCTATTCGCAGCAACCTCGGACTGAACTGGTGGACTAATGCATGCTTTGCAAGCAGTTGGATAGTCCAGTTCAATGCATCATAGCCCCAGTCAAAACACCGTAATTTCAGAACTCAAAGTCAAAGAAAAGCGGTAAGAAAAGTTGGGGTGAACCGAGCATCATGGTCCGCTTTTTAGGTTTCGGGAATTGTCCTTGTTAGGTCCCCTGTGACGTCATTGACCACTAACTCATTTGACGGAATAAAGCTCGTTAACGGAAAAAGCACAAGCTGCGATGGGTATGTTGGTCAACTCTGACCATCACATGTCGTAAACAAGATAATGCCTTGGTTTCTCCCTCCTTGGAATCGCATGGAAATCACCAAAAAAATCAGCTTCAAATTTTGGTTTAATACAGACCAGCCCATTTGGATATTCTCCGGTTTGAAATCAGATATAGTCCTGTGGGAACCACAGTCCGGGCTCCATAGACGATAAACGAATAAAGCGTGAACTAATCATTGCGTGAAGATACAACTGAAGTTGAGTGCTCTATTCTTACCATTGTACCCGTACTATGAGTACTCTCCGGACTATACTTACTTCTACACCGTTTCCCAAAATAATATGGACAATTTATAACAGCCATACTCCTTCCCGAAGGTCGCTCGATGCGCTGTTGCCTATTATTATTATGCTGGGCCGAATCCTCAGGAAATCGTCACTGTCAATCGTTCGCCTAACTCATCAAAATCTAACTTTATTCTCAAAATTAAACAGCTTTAAAATCATTTAAAGGCTTGGCTCAGAGATTCGAAATATAATTAAATTTTTGAGCAGGAAATTAAAATATTCCTCCAAGAACTAAGATGTCAAAAATTTTCATTCCAAGTTCGAGATAATCAAATCGGTTTTCCGTTAAAAAGTCTGAGAACTGAGTGAGTCTAGACTAGTTGAAGCGCTGGGTTTGTAACATGTAACCTTTTAAACAGTATTGTTTCTGGATCAAATCCAGGGAGTACTGAGTATTTCTGTAAAATATAAAGCCAACAAAACGTCAACTTCTGACTTTAAAGTAATGAGTTATCCCCATATTTATGGTTGTAGATCCCGGGTGAATATCGACTCGCATGGGCGCTTCACAGCTGATTGGAAGAGTCACACGCTTGTCTTTAGCAACTTATTGATATTGCTTCATGGCGCGCAAGCAAAAAATCGTGTTGCCCGTCGTGAAGTGGTCCCTGTTGACCGGAATTGCTGAGATTAACTGACCTTCACCGCCTGCCTCCACACTCCCTTTGAATTGAAAATTCCATTCACACGCGTGGTTGTTTAGGTCGGCTGCGTTAAGTGGTAATAGCTGTAACTACGGCGTGTTTACGTCAATCTCAGCCGATTTGTTCATAGCTGACGCGGCGTGTTCCACGATCGGTTTTACGTTGTGAATGGCGTTTAGGCTGAGCAAAAGTTTAAATAAAAGTCAACGTTTGTATAAATAAAGAGTTTTTCTTCTTGATGATTACATTAATAGAAACCGGTGTGTTTTCATCGCTGTTAATCAAAAACATGGAAATATTTGAAGGTACGTAGTGTCAGGTCAGGGAGATTGTTTTTTCTTCTAAACTTGATGCCGAATTTTGCACTCATGAGTTTCGGGTACGCCTGGTACTCCGCGCCCCCGAAATCAGAATAGTACACCGAAACTTCATTACCCCTTTATTCCCATCCTATCATTACCCTATAGTGGAGTTAATGCAAACACCTGCAATACCTTTGCCTGTACCAGCATGAGCAGATGCCATTTCAAAGAGCCACCTTTGCAGACTGCAGACGAACAAAATATCAAAAGCAAAATTCAGAATCGAGTTGATACGTGTTTCCTTAGAATAGTACATTACCTTTTGAAATAAGTTAATCTTCAAAAATTTGTGTAAAAAACTACTCCATCATTTTCCAGAGATAAAACAAAAAAACCTTCTCATTCAGAATGTTGTAGTCCGCAAGTTTCTTCCTGTCAAAATTTTTAATTTCTATTCTTTTAAGTTTTTTTCATACATGTCATCGCATATATGGTCTCAAGTTGTAAGTTTGTTAGTGAAAACAGGGATATATCTTACATTTAGAGGGATTTGAGATTGACCAAAGTTGAGGAGGTAAACAGGGAAAGGTGATTCCATGTGTTTTTGCATAGCTCCAATCTGTGTAGTGACACATTTAAAGACAATAATGTGGAGTTATGCTTAGTAGAACTACCATCAGCTAGAAAAGGTTTGCTATAAAATTAAATTGGTTCACTATTCTGTAACACTGAAATGAAAATAGTCTTGAATTGAAAGATCATTTTATATTAAATACCCAGTACAATGAGGAATTATCCTTTTGTTTGCAATTCCATGAATCAAACCCTGAAGGAAATAACTACATGAAATCCAAGACCCAATCCAATACAAAAGAAGTCAATGAATGAATTCAAGATGATTTCACCAACTGTTTATCTTGGGTGAGGGCTTAATATAGTTGTTAGATTTGCCTGGGTGCACTCATATAATAGCAGTAGTGTATGGTATTGGATCTTGATTTAAAATCTTTTCCTGTTGTTGTACACATACCCCTAATTCCCTATTCACATTGAGGGTTTAAATTTAGATGATTTTTTCCAATTTAAGACAATTTTCAGTTTACAGTGTAAGAAATAGGTTCCTAGCCTATTCATAAAATAAAGGTTCTCTTTCAGTATATAAGTCCGCTATTCAGTAATTAATAAAATAGAGGTTTGCTATTCATGAAAAAAATTTTGCGATTCATAATAAAAATTTGTATTCATAAGAAATTTAAAGGTTTGTTATTTGTAATAAAAAATAAGGTTTGCTATTCATAAAATAAAGATTCTCTATTCATACGAGTAAGGTTTGCTATTAGCATAAAAACGTTATGGTTAGATACAATTAGGGCTTTTTCTTTATGATAGCAAAACGCTTATTTCATATTATGAATAAGCAACATATTTCATATTATGAATACACGCCATAACAGCAAACCTTATTTTCACTTATGATAGCACCCTTATTTTAGCGACCCTATTTCAGAAATGAATAGTGAACCTTTTCTCTTATGAATAGCGGACCGTTTTATGAATAGCGAACCTTATTTTCAATTACCATAGCAAAACCTTATTTTTTTATTATAAATAGCGAACCCTTATGATTACGCAAACCGTTTTTGTATGATTATAAGGCGAACCTTAATTTCATATTATAAGGCAACCATATGTCCTATTATGAAAAAGCAAACTATATTTTCAAATAAATTAGTGTACCTTATTTTTTTTGTTATGAATCGGGAACCTTATTTCATATTGTGGATCGTGAATCTTTCTCATTATGAATAGCAAACCTTATTTTTTATTTGGAATAACAAACCTCTTTTCTATATGAATAGCCAACTTGTTTTCGGTTAATAGCGAACCCTTTTTCAAATTAATAATAATAACACATGTGCATTAGAAAGGCGTACTTTATAAATAGCTGGATCGGGCTTGACCCACAAGTCAGACTGTTACTGCAGAATAAAAAATCAATTAACCAGCAAATACTTTGTATAGTATCGTTTTGTAATGCTTATGGAAATTTGGTTAAGAAATGCTAAATTTTAGCAGTAAAATTGTACATTTGGATTTAAAATTTAATTAAAAACATACTTTTCAGCAGTGCTGGAGAGTTGTTTCTCTGCTAATGGTGCCTTTAAAAGTTTTTTTTTTTTTTGATCGCCAAAAAATGAAGTGATTTCTCTCAACTGCGAATTTTCACCACTTTGCAAAGGTGCAGAATTCTATAACATTTGAAGTGTATGGGTAATGCGCCAGAGTTGGGTATAGGAAGGTGGAGGTGCTACATTTCACAAATATTTTACACATTTTTTAATGTATAATTAGAAACCAAGAAAGGTATAAAGCCGGTTGATGTTTCCTGTAACCCTCGTCTACCGAGCCAGTTTTGTAACAAAAACTCCCGAGGGGGGCGGGGGTGGTTTTTTGGTTTTTGTTAATGAACACCCGAGATTCCTGTAAATTGGTACCAAAGGATAAGCTTATAGAGTTTCTTTTCCTGGTACCAAAATAAGTACACAACATCCCCATTATGAAGTCCACCATGACGTATATGTTTGAGAAAGTCCGAAAATCTGAATAAGGGTGGAAACTGGAATATTTCGAAATTTAGCGACTCACTCTCAAAACACTTATTTAGCTCTCTAAATGCTGCCATATATTTTTTACAATAGTCATTTCCCATCAAGTAGAGAGTCAAAAAAACAGCATGAAAATCCGATTTTCCTAACCTTTTTGGCAAAAAAATTGAATTTTGCACTGTGTGTTTGTCTATGGAAATGGCCGTTTGCTGAACATGCGAACTTTAGACGTCATTATGTTGTCGTGACGTAATGCTAGGCATGTTGGTACTCATTTTGGGAATCAATGGAAAGAGGGGCCATAGCATCCTATTGGCTACCAAAATCAAGTGTCTGTGATGTTCCTGTGTTTGTTAGGCATGTTGGTACTTCTATCCCCCCCCCCACCGTCCATCACCTTGGGATCTTGTATATTACCTATACCCCGGGGATGTTTGTTTTGGGATAAAAGGAGCAGACATGTCAATTGACAATACATTTTAAATAATTTAATTTGGCACCAAAAACGGGGGTTTTAGCAGGGCCGGGGAAAAAACCTGCAGGGGGTAACCACCCTTCGGTAGACGCGGGTAGGGTAATTATTTAGCTTGGAAATGCTAACAATGTCAAATTTGTGCTATATTTCGGAGATATCGTATTTGAATGGGTCAGTTGTTCAGGGGTTGGAGGTTGCAAACGGATGAAGGTGCATAGGGATGAGGGGCATACGGATGAGGGTTATGTGTAAAAGTATCTGGATTTTTGATAGTCAGGGCTTTTGCATTTATTTTTTACCATTATTTGTAACCCAAGCATGCATTTTTAAACAAATAACATCTCATTTTGTTCGTTATTTATGTGGCATTCATTTTGACCATACAAAAGTTTAAAGCTATGATGCTATTGCAATTTTAATACTTGTGTGCATGTGAGGTAGATTTTTCCTATATACGCTGCTGTACTAGTGTGCTGTTTCATAGGTAAATGCAACTTTTGTCAACCAGGGAGTCATTTTTTCAAACACAGTATTCAAAACTTTGTTTTTGTCTCTGTGTGTTTTAAGAGTTATAGAATTAAGAAAAAATAGGTTCCGGAGCTAATCTTTTCTCCTTTATTGTTATTTTTTATCACAAATTTTGAAAATTGAGCAATTTGGTGAAAAAAAATACAATATTTTAATGGAAAATTTATTTTACCTACCAAAAGAAATTAGGATTGTCCTAATCATTTATTTCACATATGCATTTTGTGGCAGCTCTGCGAAATATGAACATTTAAGCTGAATTTTGGCCATTTTATAACCACTGTTTACCTATTTTTGACCCAAAAACAGGTTCTTTGACATCAAAAAAAGTTGTTTTTAAAAGAACAAAACAATATAGAGTAGAGAAAATTTTCCATATATTAATTACTCCTAGTTTGTAAATATGTGTGTGAATGCCAGCAAATCTAACTCAATGAAATGGCAGATAGTAAAACGTATGGTTTTGCTGGACATTGACATTCGTGAACGGAATTTGAATATAAAATCCTATTTTTTTGGCATTACTTAAAACACAAAACTAATTTATGCTTTGTACAAGGAAGGTACGATGACTACCTCACATAATAAAAATGCCTTATCAACCCCAGTGGCCTTTCCAAGTTAAGAAGCTGATGGTTTGTCTGTTGATTGTTTACTGCTTTGAATGGAATGTGACAATGGCAAATTTGAACGGAAGTCCATTTTTTGAAAACTGACTAAAACGTCAACACTTCAAATTAACTTTTTATTATACAAGCACCATGCAAACAACTTTCAGAACATTAAGATAGAAAAACAGTGCAGACCTATTATTTTACAAAGATATACAACTAAAGTGGCAGGACGTGACAAACCACGTCACGTCCTGCCACTTGTTGGAAGGAAAACTTCTCATCATTAAAGCAAAGACACATAAATTGTTTGTCAAACTATTGCAATTTGATAGTATGGTGAAAGTACTCTACCAAATAAGTCTCATAAAGATGGAATCTTATTTCATAACAGAGCAGAACATTCTGTCATAAATGCTGGACGTACAAATTGTGAACAGAAAATAGTGAACAAGGATTTAATTAAGTGAATAAAGTAAATTTTGTAACCAGACATCTAATTTTTGATATCAATATCTGAAGCGGTCATGAATTATTACAAAAATTAAATACACAAATATAATCTTTGGTGTTGTAATGGGTATGAATGAATAGTATGCAATTGTGAACGGAAAATTTTGTCACGTCTGCCACAACTTTTGACATGGTTCAAAGTCCTTTAAAAGGCTTTTCACCACTTATGTTTTTACATGTTTGAAAAAAGCTACGCTAATATCTCAACAAAGTTAAAAAAATTCAAATGATGGGCTCAAACAGGGTTATAATGGCAACTGAAAACAAAAACATGTTTTTTCAGTGTTGACAGCCGTATTGACCAGATTTTGACCATTGGGGCCCGCGTGTCACATGAAATGCAAAGCGAGGAACTTGTTAAGATAGTGGAGGTAGGCCTTGTGCGGACAAAGTGCAAAATACCCACAATAATGTCCAGGCTCTTCTATTTTTAAACAGGGTGGTGCCAAAGTGAAAACTGCTAAAGTTGCATTCTACCATGAAACAGGCCGTGTGTTTTTATGCTCTCAAAGTTCTGTGATGGCATAACTTTTTAAAGAATACACTTCTCCAGCAAAGGTATACATTTTCAGAAAGGAAATTTGATGAGGAATACAAATATGCACTCTTCTTCTGTAGAAGGTTGCTTTATTTTAAAAAGTATTGAACTGATGTGTCATTTAAAACAAAGCAACAAAACAAAATTAAATATGTTTTTTGAACACACTGACCCCATGAGCTTCAGAAGCACTATTTCATTGTTACAAGTTCTTTTTTTGAAGGCTTATGATATCCCCTACACATCTCAATGAGTTGTAATCAATATGAAATTGAACTTCACAAACATTAAGACTGTTACAAAATGTTGTACTTTTTAACACAACACCAAAATTTCACATGTCCACCTATAGGACATTTGTGGCACCCCGTATATTAACATACAAGTTTCATTATTTGTCTTCTCTTACACTTTCAACTTTACAACAATATATAGTTTATAAGGTATCGTATCTATGAAAAATTGAAGACTTCTTCTCCTTTAAGTGTGAAAAAAACATGTAATTTTTTGTAGTTTCAAGCATGTACACTTTTTGCCCCAACTCTTGGCACGTGACCGTATGGAAATTGGTCCCTTGCTTAATTTTGGTCTGGCAACCTTGTTTATTGCTTGTGGAATCCGTCATTTCTGAAAGATCCTTCACTTTGGTCTCACTTGCTACCCTGTTCTTGGTTTGGGAACACCACTTTTGGAGTCGCTCATCAATATTTTTTTGGCATCATCCATGGCTCTTGCCAAGCTGACATTTGGAATAATAAGCTGTTGTAAAGAACCGGGCTGAACTAACTTACTAACTTGCCTGGTTACGATTTCTTCTTTACGAGATTCATTTGAATATGGTGTATTATTAGCTGGCCACTACCTGTATTGTCCTCACAATTATACTGGGTTGTGACCATTAGCGCCCCTGGGTAACTATTGACCCTGTTAATTCATCAGACGTGTCCTCTTACATCTGATGAATTCATCAGGGGTCACTATGACCAGGGTCTTATTGTCACCACCTTATAACTGTACCGTTGGTAAATACTCCTGTGTCCGCTGTGGCAGCGGTGGGATTCATTTTCTTCTGCCATGAGAATTGAATTCACAGAGTGAATCATGAATAAAACAGCAGGTGATGGAATCACAAAATGCACCTTTAAGGACCAAGTTCTCAGACTAGGGCTCCTATTAACATGCCTGCTCCATAAGATTCTGGAAATCGCCAAGGACATCTGCTTGACTGAGCTTATCAGAGGATTGCTGGCAAACGGGATGTTCTTTGTTCAGCTAGGAGCGAAGAAGAGCCAATGGCGTAAGCTCAAGAGTGGACTACCTCAAGGGAGTGTGCTTGCACTTCTCCTGTTCAACATCTATACCATCAACAACCAACCTAGGATTGCAGGAACCTGTCATTTTATTTATGCAGACGATCTTGGAATTAGTGTACAAGATGCAGACTTCACAGTTGTTGAAAAGAGACTCTCCAAAGCTTTGGATGAACTCACTCCTTATTATGAGGAAAACCACCTACATGCAAATCCATCCAAGGCATAGACCTGTGTGCTTTCCATCTACACAACCGTGAAGCCAAACGTCAGCTTTAAGTTACCTGGTCTGGAACACATTGGCGTGCAAGAGTGCACACAATTGCACTCATTGCATAAGCCATGGCATGACATAGCTAAGCTGTGTTTAGTTAACAGAAAATCTGGGTGAAACACAATCCATTTAGCATTTAGTGTCCTTGTGAGTCTGCGGATAGACAGACGAACATTCGATGGGAGTAATTCCCCCCCCCCCCCCCGGATGGACTTCCTCGGTATGCCACTGATTAGCAGTAAATTAATTTTATTTGTCTCTTTTCCAGTTTAGCTCAGATTAATCAAGATGGCAGTACTATCAGTTCTCCCTAAAGAGTATGGCTGTGTGATCTTCACTGGCTTGGCCAGCTGGGTCCTCCTCACTCACCTTGGTATGAAAGTCAGCCGAGCCCGCAAAGAGTATGGAGTTGAGGTAAATAATACCAAAATCAAGACCTTTTGTTAAATTGTTATGCTAAATTTACATGTTAGGAGTGGGTGGAGGAAAACATTGATTTGTAAGGCACCAATGACTCGGCTTTTAAAATACAAATTTTAAACTTTTTGTATCTTCTCGCAGTACCCAACCATGTACAGTGATGAACACCAGACCTTTAACTGTATACAGAGAGCACATCAGAACACGTAAGTTATAAAATAATATTTATTTGAGCAACTATCACAATAATATATATATGCATCCAGGGCCGCCGAGAGAGATCACGGGCCCGGGGGAACCTTGGAGTTACGGGCCCCTTTTACTAACTTCGTTTTCCAGAACCCCATGGGGAGGGGGAGATTTTGAAGTTACAGAGTGGATGCAGAAGCGGGTGGTTCTGTGGGGCTGTATATGTAGTTGATACAACTGAATGAGTGTTTTTGTTTGAATTATTCATGTAGAGTGTTTAATGGGCGGTCCACCCGGGGGTGGGATGCTGGAGGGGGTGTCCCCCCTCCCGCGCGGAACCCTTGCAATGTTCACTTTCCAAAACACATTTTCTCATGAAAATTTGATAGAAACAAATAGAAGTTTGTAAGTGTTTCACTTTTTAATGATAGAGGTATGAGGTTATTGAGGTATGATAAACGTTTTTTTTTTAAAGTAAAAGATAGCCGATTGTTTTAATTTTGTTTCAAATAATAAAATATACAGTGTTCACGAAGAGTTCATATTATGAAGCGACCCGAGGCTGGGTGCAGGCACGAAGCGCGGAACTCTTGCGATGTTGACTTTCCCAAACACATTTTCTCATGTATATTTGATAGAAACAATTTGAAATTGGTAAGTAGTCCACTTTATAATTCATGACCAACTGTTTTATAAAACAAAATCTTAATTTTTTTTGTAATTTATCAATTCTGCACTAAATTTATCAACCGCGCGTAGCGCGAAAAAATGGGAATTTCGTGGGTTACAGCGTATTTTCTCAACGTATTTCAAGTAGGTATCTCTCTCTCTCTCTCTCACTTTCTCTCCTTCTCTGACTTTTGTCACAACCACAAAGGCTGAACATTTATTTTTTGAGGGCCCTAGGATCCCGGGCCCCTTAGGACCCCGGGCCCGGGATCAATTACCCCCTTTGACCCCCCCCCCCTCTCGGCGCTACTGTATGCATCAAACAAAAACTTGTTGCAGTGTTCACACCAATCTGCAAATGCTGAATACAAACACCAGTAGTTAAAGGCTGACTCAGAGATTTACCGATGACGGTGCACTCATTTTTCAAACAAATCAAGTTTTTTGCATACACGTTTGCATGCTTGTCCATATATTAGTCACTTTGTGAAATAAGTAAGCTCAATTCGACGTCCTTCATTTAGAAAATCACAACTTTGTCATAAATTTCGGATCCAGAATTTTTGTTATACACGGTATCCTATGGCACTGTTATACTGTACATCAATACTTACTGCACGAAAACAAAATATCCGATCCACCTCTAACTTTGGAATTAAGCATTTTAGGTGACTAGCTTTAGATCTAGATGACTATTTTTAATTACTAACCACAAACAATTATATTCAAACTCTCTGAGTCAGCCTTTAACTGCCTGACCTGTTTATCGACATCTAAGCACTATTTTGAGTGGTTTCTTTGAAGGTGATAACATGTAATGAGCAAATTGAAAGTGCTGCAAGAATGGTGGTACAGTTTACACAGATGCATAGAACTATTTTAATTGGATACCTAAAGAGCATCTCATGATGTGCCCTATAATGAGCCAATCAGATAAGACTTTATTGTAGGTGCTAGTGGTGCATGTATCCAGTTCTGTCTGATTTTGAGAGCTGACTTTATGGGCAGTTTGTGGTGGATGGTCACATGTGCTCAATACCATAACCATTACCTTCACTAATAACCAAGGATGCTATATAATCTGGATTGCTAACCGTTATTTGTGCAGTGTGCCATATATAGGGCACTGACTTGTTAGATTTTGTGTGCATTTACAATTGCAATTGACATTGTGTGTGTACTGTGGGTGTTTTGTTGTCGGCTAAGTTGATGGTTTGTGTGCTTTGAGGTGCAATGATGTGAGTATCAGTGGCGTAGGCTGGTGGGGGCAAAGGGGGGGGGCAGAGTGCCCCCTCTGAAAAAAATATTTAGGGGAAAACGGGAAATAAAACACGGATATCCATGTTAAATTGCCCCTTTCGGATCTTTTGCCCTGCGACCGGGAAACTTTTGCTTGTGATCGGGACATATTTGTTGCACCTACCGGGAAAATGCCCCCTCAGAACCACTGGACTGGCTACGCGCCTGGTGAGTATGCTAATAGGTGACTTGGAACAGAGTCCGCTAAGTATCATGGGTAATGCGCATTTTTTCACCCGTGGCTAGGAACATCACCTAGGACCCAAAACTCAGCCCAGTCAGCCCACAGACTGTACCGGTCTAATGATTATGCAACCCTATAGATAGGTCTCTGTGTGCGATGTTCAAATTGCAATGCGACACCCTATATATTGTCTGTTTTGGGTCCTTTAAAATTGAAGTTTAACAAAGTGGTCACATGTTATTCCACTCGCGTATTCTAGATCAATATAGGACGTACAGCAACGCAAGTGCATTGCAGAAATTACAAAACCAGAATAACTTTGCTTATAACACCGACTGCTGTAAATGTACATTCATTTGATCAGGCACTTCTTTCCAAAAGTTGTCATATGAAACAAGGGCTAATTCCAATAATGTATTTTGATTTTTTTTTACAGCCTTGAGTACCACCCTTC
The DNA here is from genome assembly GCA_023653785.1 of Ophioderma brevispina. Taxonomy (NCBI): domain Eukaryota; kingdom Metazoa; phylum Echinodermata; class Ophiuroidea; order Amphilepidida; family Ophiodermatidae; genus Ophioderma; species Ophioderma brevispina. The sequence goes on along the minus strand of JAMKCH010022410.1, from coordinate 6,345 downwards.
TTTTCTGTTCTTCTTAATGATATCAGGACTGAGATTTCCAGTAAGTATTGTTATGATATCACATAGATGCCAAGGTCAGAAATACCCTTTAACACTAATAAATGAGCCTTGTGCACAAATGACCTGAATTTTGTATAATAACAACAATTTTATTTTATTTGATAAAATGATTGGTTCAAGAATTTGGAACATCCTAAAAAATTACAATGGCATTAACAATCACTATACACTCAAGAATGTCCTTATGAATATAAAATACCTATGTTCAGTGGCATATAACCGGGGGCAGCTTTCCCTTGTGGGGAATCTTGCTCCCCCTTGTGTGGAATCTTGCTCCCCCTTGTGGGGAATCTTGCTCCCTTTGTGTGCAATCTTGCTCCCCCTTGTGGGGAATCTTGTCCCCCTGAAATATAAGTGAATTTCTGCACACATGCTAATTTACAGTGAAAACAACATTGGCCTATACTATACTAACAAATTTTAATATACTCCCCGCCTAAAAACTCCGAACGATGTTGAAACGTGCTCAAACTTGCTTTCAAATGAACGCGCCAAGTCAGCTGGATAAATCTCTCAAACTTCCACATCATGCTTCGTTATCAATGCAGGTCAATAAGCAAACCCATTACGCGAACAACGCTCCTGGCATTTATTATTATAATTCACCTACATATCTACATACCGTTTTAATACAGTAATTCATAATTCATATCGTTCGGATTTTTTAGGCGGGGAGTATATGCTTTCTTCCCCCCCACCCGAAATATGGTGCCCCGTCGCCCCCCCCCCCCAAAAACAGCTGGTTACGCCTGCTTTGTTCATGTGACAATTTTAGTTCCGAAATTAAAACGAACGTTGCGAGGTCCAAAATGACAGCAATTCAGGGTCAAAGTTCCACAATTAAATCTTTGGGAATCTTCTTTTCATAAGTATTTCTTTCGGAGCAGGTCCTGAAGGTAATGTTTGTCCAGAGTTCAAGATGAAAACTTCTATAGTTCTAGAACAGCTTCTATATGCTAGTAGTTTTCCCACCCTAGGTGGGAAATACTAGCATTTCCCGGAAATTGCCAACCCTGCCTGCTAGAGCAATTGGAAATTTAGGAGGGGTCACCATCAAAAGATGCCACCCAATGTGAAAGACTATGTGGAGAGGGTCACAGATTAGTATGTAGCCCGCCCCTTTGAAAATCACATCTATGGGGTATACTTTGGTGTTAAATTCAAATCTGGCATCACCAGGAAGTTCTAATCCAGGAGGCCTAAATAGGCACACTTTGTTCATTAAGGGCCAAGTACGGGGGGTCATAACTCCAAAATTAAGAAAAATTTTACAGTCCATCTTTTGGTCATCAGAGTTACATAGTTTAGAACTTTAACCAATACAATTATGAGACACATGAAAGTAAATCAAGTAAGGTACATCCCCTTGAAAATGGCAATTGTACTTTTTTGACAATTGATCCCCCTGAAAACCAAGTTGACATTCGGACACAACCTTCTTTACTTAGATATGTGAAGATATATCATTAAACAACTCCTTGAAAGAACTAGCTTGGTGTCAAAATACACATCAATTACCACCACAAGGTATATATGACCAGGGTCAATTGTAAATGCAATAGTGTATCTCAAATATACTTTTTATGGGGATATCAGCAAAAGGTTGTCTTGTGCTGAAAACAAGGAAGAGATCAAAACACCAAGCTGGTCTTTCAAGAATAGTTCTTGAATGATCTTCAACATATCTGAAGTAGAGTAGTAGAGGGGGGGTGGGGTGATATCGTATTGTCAACATTGATTTTCGGGGGGGGGGGGTGGGGTCTCTCTGCGGGGGGAAATATATGTCAAAGTGCAAATTAGGATTTTTCATAGGCTGCTAACTCAATTATACTTACCTAAGGTACGTATTATTGTATTGGTAGAAATTCCTGCAGTGTGACTCAGATTAAAAGAAAAGCGACATTAAAAATATTGTTACTTACGGACTTCTGACCCCCCCCCCCCCCCCCCGAAACTGGTCCAGATGAAAGATATGCCATTTTTACACCCAAATAACTTAAAAGGTAAGGAGCTATAACATTTTTTTTATGCCAGATTTGAATTCTACACCAAAAAAATCCCCAGATAGTGATTTTCAAAGTGGGGAGGGTTCCATTACAAGTTATGGCCCTCTCAAAATGTCTTTGCATCGCACAGCATTTTTGATGGTGGACCCCACTAAATTTAGGAATGATCCTGCGGGGAAAACGATAAGAGGTATGAGCCTCAAAATTTCGGATTTCGTGTCTCATCATACTATATCACACCAAAATAAAGAAAAAAATCCATGCCACCACATGCTGCTGGATGCACATCCGGAGTTTGACATGAAAAGCCTTGGACTAAAAAAACCCTCCAATTGAAAACAATAACCTAAAAACTGGCACACTACGCAGGTATTAAAATAGCATGCTATAACTTTGTTGAATGTTATCTTTTTTTGTGTGTGCCATGTAGAGAGCTACTGCCAAGGTGGCTTGTGGTGGGTTCTTAGCCGATTTGTATGCACATGGTTATTCAATGGTGGAAGTTTAATACTCGGGAAGTTCTTGGATTTTAGGGAGAGAGTGGCACAGCCATTATAAGGAAGTTGCCACTACTAAGGATATTTGCCTATAAGGATATTGCCTTGGTACTGAAAGTTGCCTGTTCAAACACCAGTAGCGCCACTGCAGGAGATTTGAAATTAATGAGAGGAATCCTGAAAAGTTCTGTCAATTAAGATGTCATAAGATGAAGCTTCATCTACAGTGCTTCATAGTCTTATCATAACAGTATTATGTCATCAGAGCTTCTCCATGGGGCATACCACTGTGTGACTAGTGCCCTACTGCCCCACATAAATATACAATGTACACCAGAAGCTACGTGTGGTTCCCTACCACAGTGTGGGACTAGCCAGGTTCCGCCCAACATTGACAATACACCAAAATTACCACAAAAATACTGTCTGTTATGATTTTGAAGCCATTTTTGAAAACTATGGTTTCAAGTCAGCTACTTTATAAAAGTAATAATATTGGATTTTTATTGATACAGAAAAATAGCGCCCTCTTTAAGAAATACTAGGCTGTCTGTGACGGCCATATATTTGATCTTGGCTCTGGCAATATATTCTATTATCACCACAAGCCATAATACGGTAGTCGGTCTGTATCTGTCGTCTGACGTCGTCTATTTTCTCGGAGACCGAGGGTCGCACGTTCTTAAACTGGTGGGTGGGGTGCCTTCTGACAGTCCAAAGGACCGAGTTTGTATTGGTTAGTGGATCAGGGACACAGGGGTCATTCAGCGTCAAGCGAGCGTCAAATGGGGTAAACGTGGGAGTATGGGGCCAAGCAACTTGGTGTGGTCGATTGGTTGATGCTGAAATTTAAAGGTCACCAAACAAGGTCATCAGGGGTCCATTCAATCCAGGTGATCGCAAAACCCAGGTGATCGCACAACAGGGACCCGGGGACCACCTAGTATTATTGTAAAATTGAGCCAGCAACCTTGATAAGAAAACTAAATGGTTAATACCAAGTTTGGACACAGAACCATTGGAACTTTTGTGCATGTTTAGCCAATCAGCAATGTTGTAAGAATGGTACTAGAGCTGAAGAAGGCAAAGATCAAAATTACTTTGAAGCTGCTTTTCAAAATGGTTATGAATGAATATATGATGCATTAACCCCAATCAGAGATCCTATAAGAAAGGATCTGTCATTTTACTTTACAGAGCCAAGCAAACGCAATCGAGGAGCATTTGGTATTCCGCATAACTTGGCTCTTGCAGCATGGACAGTAATACTGCCTCGCCCAAACTAGATGTTGTCTCATAAGTACATGGATGGAGCACACCACGTATCACTGAATATATATCATGGGAGATAGTACTTCTTGAAAATGAACAAAATGAAGCTGATTTGTCTTGTGTCTAATATTGTAGTATAAGAAATAAACTACGGGAATTAGCTATTTCTAAGAGTCACATCACTGCCAGCAAAAGGGTTCTTGCTTGGTAGTAGGTCCAGCCAGAGGATGTATTGAGTCAATCGCACAATGCAACAGCTTTGGAAATTACACTGCAATAAGGTCATGCGATCCCAAAAAAATCTATTCTACACATAAAAACCCTAGACTACTATAATAAGTTTTAGCCCCCAGACCATTAGTACTATACTAGTAATTAGGGAATTCAGCATGATCATGAAATGTATTGTTGGTCTTAAACTTCTAGGATACTTTATCCCGAGTACTGACGAGTGTTTAGTACAGTACAGTATAGGCACATTGAGGCACATTGATTATCGGATGTGCAAAACACTCTCTGGGTCCTGGCTATGATTGAGCAGTTGCTGGCTGGGGCTGTTGTTATGCAATTGCAAGTCACTGCCACTAAAGTTCCACCTTCCCAGACGGGTCGTTCCATGCCAAACACACCAAGGTGGGAATCCCCCTCTCAGATTTTGTTGAAATTCATCCAAAGCCCGGGGAGTCAAAGCGGACAATTTTATGCGGGCTAGAGAGGAGGTCAAAAGGAAAAATTCAAATTCCATTCCGTTTTGAAAGTGATGGGCCCTCAAAGTTTTACGACTCGGACAATAAAATTATGATCAGTATGAAAAAAACTTCTTAATGATATTTATATAATCAGTAGTTGCATTGTTGCATCAATAAACAAAGCCAAAAAAAAAAAAAGTAGAATTTCTTTGTATCCCCCTAGTAAAAATAGTCCCCTCACTAGTGCCATGGTTGGCCAAAATGGACTCTACAAAATGGACCACACATAGAGGGCGCGTTTTGACGCGTACACTGATATGAAGTTTCTAGCATTGACAAAATATTAGCATGCACTTAACAATCATGTATGAAGTTTTGTTTTTGATTTGATGTCTTAGTGAAAAAATGTGGATTACATATCAAGCAAAATTATGCTCAGTTTGGTTTAAAGTTGCTGAATTCAGAAACCTTTCACTATAAAAGTATTTTGGGATTTTTTTTTTCATCACTACAGACCACTTAAGATGTGATCAGTATCATCCAAAACATGTCCCAAACAATTCCTACATGACATGTTAGGTGACCCAGTTCAAAATTGTCCTAGTACTTAGTCAAATTTTGCACTTTTTCTGGTAAGGTTTCTGAATTCTGCAACTTTTAAACCAAAATGGGCCAAACTTTGCTTCATCTGTTTTTCACTGAAGACATAAAAAATACAAAACAAAACTTATATCACAATAATTGTTATAATGTATGCTAATATTTGTTCAATGCTAGAACTTCATACCAGGTGTACGCGTCAAGTTAGCGCCCTCTATGTGTGGTCCAATTTTAGTCCATTTTGCAGCTGGGCAATTATATGAGGGCTTATTTTTACTTGTTAATTAGTAGTCACAAGAAAAATGAAGATCTCACATTGCTTAATTACTGAGAAAAAGGCCACCAAAGATGCTACATTAAAACATGGTCTTCTAAAAAAGCTCACTTTTAGGCCGAGTCGTAAAACTTTGAAAGCCTTTAATTTCGAAACGGAATGGAATTTGAATTTTTCCTTTTGACCTCCTCTGTAGCACCACAAAATGTACCTTGACTGTAATTTCAACAAAATGTGAGAGGGTGGGTTCCACACCTTGGTGTTTTGGAATGGAATGACCCAGAAATATTTTATCCATGTATAGATAAAAGACCAGGTAATACCAAAAAGTGCACAAAAACAAACCACCCTGGGGTCACCGTGCATTTAACAGATTTATGTATTCAAAGGTCATGACCTCTATTTGATGTGAAATGGCAAAGTTAATGAGTAGGTTTCAGACGAGTGAGGTTATTCACTTCTTTACTTTTCATTGAAGAAAGAGTTTGTGGCCTGTCCTTTTTTAAAGTAGATATTTTACCCCATGGTGACTCGTTTTTTTCATGTTTTTGAAATAAGTTAATGTTGGCTAGATATATTTGTTAAAAATGTTGTAATGTGTTATTTTGACCTTTTTGCCTGTCTTCACTTTAAATTTAGGCTTAGCACCACTCATTATTTGTACCGGGTTGCTAAACATCGCCAAGCTGCTTTTAGGTAGGTCAGAATATATGATAAAAGTGAACAGTCACCTCAAAAGTGGAAGATGTTGGCTGAATACATTCTGATTAAATGCAATAGGAAAACAAAAATAATGTGTTTTTTACAAAAAATTCAGAATGCTGTATCCAACTTTAACCAAAAAAGTATGCAAATAGTCTATAATTTTCATTGGCTGTTCCATTTGCAAACTGCCCTCCCTCAGGCTCAGTGGAAGATTTAGGCAAATGTAGTCTTCATAGGGAGTA